>VYZX01015869.1:39529-59788 GCA_013401335.1 Brachypteracias leptosomus | reverse complement strand
CAAGACTCTATACTTGCCCTTGTACTTCAGTACTAATTAAAATAAAAAGACAAAAAGAAAAATGATTAGTACACCTGTGATCTAATTTAATGGCCTTATATGTTAAATCACACCTTTGTGTTCCTCAGAGAGTTTCAGGGACTCCTCAGGGAGTCATCAAAAGCTTTCCTTGCTGTTGCAAAGGCTGTACCTCCACTCCCTGATCTCTGGAGTTTGCACAGAAGAGTCTGATGTCATTAAGCATCAGAAGAAATATATATGTACATACATATATGTTCAATTCCATAAATACATACATATACATACGTGCCTGTGTGCACACATGTGGAACTCATGGGTAGGATAAGACTTTTTTCTTATTAAAGGGGAAAAGAAAACAGAATCTCCTGTCCCATAGGAATGCCAGAACTCCACTTTGCAGGGCTGCTTCAAAACATACTTGATTGGCAGAATGGAAAGTGAAATTTAGGGAAAAATGCAGAGTGGGGTTGTGGAGGGGGAAAGGGAAAATGAAGGAAAGGGTTCCAGTTAAGAGACTTACCTGGATGCAAGGAGTCCTGAATTTTATCCCTTACACCAAAAATGGATTTGTGTTTTACATGTAGCAGACTTCAGGTGACAATAGCTTTTGAGTGGTCTTTGAATTACTGTAACTTCTTTATAACTTCTCTATAAATTTGACAAAATACATACTATCTTAAAATGTACTTTTTTACTACTATTCAGGTGAACTGATTGCTTAAAAATATATATGCTTAAGTAAACCTTGTCTTTTGGTTTGATACATTTATCTTGATAAGTTATAATAGAAAAGCAACTGTCATTATGTTGTATAATGAACAGTGCTTATTTCCAATATTTGGGATAAAACATGCAAAAGAAATAAAATCTCTTATCTGGTTGTCTATTTTAAAACTCCTTTTTTATGTAGTCCAGTGACACAGTGAGTCATGCCCTAGCTGTGTCATTCCACAGTATGTCATGACTGCACAGGATAGAGAATGCTCCAATATGACATACACTGCATCTGTAGGGTTTATTTGTAATTACTCTGAGCTTTGTGAAACCTGACTGCAAATGCTGTTTGGTTTTGTAAAGGAGTTTGATGTCTGTCTCTTTTTCTCTCTTTTTTAAAAAATAAAAATCTTCATGCCTTTTCTTCCATATGGAAAGGTTTGCGTTGGTTTATTTCATGATGTAGGTTTTCTTTAGCAGTGACACAGGAAGAAAGAAAGGAGAAGGTAATGATTATCTCCACTTACCTACACCCATTTCATATTTTAATATGTTAAGAAGTTATTCTTACATTAATATATTAAGAAGCTATTCTTACTTTTTTTTAAAAAAATGGAAATAAAGTTTCCTTGTACAAAGAGAATAAGCACTAAGTGATTGTGTCATAAATTAATAGCCTATCTCCAGATTCTTGCTATTAAACTACCCGTCCAACTCCCCTCCCCCCAAATCTAACAAGCTGCATCAAGTCTCTGGGGAATTTAATTGATGTTTTGAGGAATTTATACATAATCTGAAAACACCTGCATCTTAAAAAGGTGTGCAGAATTTCTTGAAAGCATTTGGAATATTATTTTCAGAGTGTGTAGTGCTTAACAGGCGTCAGCTTAGGCAAGTTCTACAGGTATTAGTCTGAACAATGTGCACCTTGTTTGTAACTCATTATAAGCCAAGGTACATGGACTGCTTGCTGCTTAAATTGGAGTTAAGGCCTAATGAATTGTACATATGCATAATATCCTAGAATTTTTTCCTCCTAATCTGTGCTCCAACCAATGACTTGCAGATGTTTTATATAATCCTATCATATTTGGAAGTGAAAAAGTAACAGCTTTGTGTTAATAGAGTTCCAAACCCAAATATTTCCCTTGCCTGCAATATTATTAAATCTAAAAAGGGAGAGCATGCTAAGAGAATTGCTAAAAGTTATTTTTTGTAAATACTAAATATATAACAAATACACTATATATGTATGTATGTATATGTATGTAACTTAGAGAGTAAAAATATGGAGATTTGTACCCAGGTTTACCAACTGAAATCTGGACAAAAGTACTAATTTTCAAAGATAAAATGAGTCATTAAAGTTCACAGAAGCACAGCATGTTTGAGGTTGAAAGTTGCCTCTGAAGGTAATTTGGTCCACCTCCCTGCTCAAACACCTACAGCTGATTGCCTAGAACCATGGCCAGATGTTTTTTTAATATCTCCAAGGATGGTAACTTCAAACAATGTTAGCCATATTATTTTTTTTTTCTCACACAGATGCAGAATTAGTAAAATATAATTAACTGAAATTATGAAAAAAATGAGTGCCAAGGGCCTTGGGTGTTGACCTTAGCTCAATCTCTTATTTGCTGTGTGCCCTCTGCAAGTCTATTCATCTTTCTGTACTCCTTCTGTTACTTTCTGAGAATTGTGTCTATTTAGATTGCAAACTCTTGGGAAAGGGCACTCTCTTCTGTGTACTTTGCAGAGTGCTCAGCACAGTGGGTCATCTGATATCAGTAGCATAATAGTGAAATACTAATGACCAGATCAGCCTCTGAAGTGACAACTTGATGCGAGTATTAAGCTGAAGAGCCAAGACCTAAGATAAAGAATTTGCCTGAGAGCAGGTAAAATCCTTCTTAGGAGTTTCCCTGTAGTCACTGTATCTGTTGTACAAGTATAATAGGACTAAAAACACCCCAAAGTGGTCCAAGGATCAATGAATATTGCCAATTTGCATTGTGGAGCACTGATCCAAAGACTGCCTGATACATATTTCATTTCCTGGGTACTTACATACTGCTAAGTGAGGAAGGCCAGATGTTACACAAAGGAGCAATCTCTAGCCCCCAGATCAAGTAATGCAGACTGGACTGTGGCCATACTTCTCAGAATCATCTCCCACTACAGTAAATTGACCTCATTTACATTTTGCCTGGGTCCATTGTGATATTTTGTGATATTTTTTTCACCCTGAGAAATAGTTGTAAAATTTTGTGGGGTGGTTATTTGAGTTCAAAATATCTGAAATAATGTGCGGTTGCATTGGCAGCCAAGATCAGGGTCAGATGAAACTAAGGGTACGTGCTAAACAACATGGAAAGTGGGGCCATGTCAGGGTACAAATCCTGTTATGATAATGCTGGAGGAGGTGGTGGAGGGTGGGAAAGAATACTGGTGAAATCTCACACATGATGGCTTTTAGTAGTGGTTCTTGATGTGAATTGCTCTTGAAAAGAAGGGAAGATTTCACCAGCTCTAGTTGGGTAGATATACTCAAAGAATGCTTAAATGCTTTATTGTACTAAGCACACATGCATTAACCACATGTAAGGTGCAAAACACAGTAGTCCCAGTTACTTTTATATATTAGCATAAGTCCCAGTCTCCCAGTCCTTTATCCCTTTACTAAAGTTTCTGAACTGTTTGGTGTCACCACCATCTTGCCATTCACCCTTTTAGTGCAGGACGGTTGTAGTCTTTGCTAGGTTGTGGTCCACCTTTAGGTAGCGCGTGTTTGCACATTCATGAGTGCAACCTGGAGGGACCAATCTGTTCCTTCCCTTTCTCCCAAGACTATCCTAGATCCTGGGAGCTTGGACAGTACCTTGGGAGGTAGAAGAGTGATATTTGATCTCTTCTGGGTGAGGTGATCATGAAGCTCTGGTCTTACATGCTTATTATGTGTTGTGTTCTGAGAATGAAAATAGTAGAAGTTTATGTCTTTTAAAACAGACATAAAAGTTTTTTCTTAAGTCTACACACATATTTTCAGTTTGTTACTTACATTCTTTTATTTGTTTCAGTTTTCATGATTGTGCAAAAGCTTCAGTGTCATATGCATTTAATAATTTAACATTTTATATTAATCAAGACTGAAATCTTGCTTGAAAATAGGGACTAAGCTTTAAACACAGCATTCACTGTCACCCTTGGGGCTTCTTATAGTGAGGATGTTTTCTGAAGATGAAGAATAAATATCTAATTTGGTAATATATTGTCAATTGACTTGGAGGAAATGCTCTATAACTACACAGCAATTTCTATTATAAATGAAATGACAGCCAGACCTTAAAAATAAGGGGTATTTTGTGATAATTATTTTTAAGGTCACAAAGTAGTTATTTGAAAGAGAAATGTATGCTTTAATATAAATGTTTGCTTATGTTGCTTACTGCTAAATACTTTCTCTGTGTTTCTCTACATGTTTTTCAGTGTAGAATATTTTTTCTTTAATATATGATTTTGTTGTCAAACACCAAAGAAATGTAATGTTTGCTCTGAGCAGAAGTCCAGCTCTGGTTTGGTCAGCATTCATTCAACTCTTCATATTCACTTGTTGTCTTCTGTACAAATATTGTTCTTCAAGGCAGTGTTCATTCTACTGGGATTGCTTCTCATAACACAAAATAAATTCAACTTGGTACAGTATTAATCATGCAAAAACTTATAATAATGACTAATACTGCATATCGAAGTGATAGAATGACACAGTACTGTGTGTCAGTTGCTCAGAAGATGTTTTTGAGACACGGGTACATTATTACTATAAGGAAATATATGACATCTAGTATGCCACATCATGCTTTTCTTTAACAAAATACACCTATTATTAACAAGAAAGCAAGATATCTCTTTTGCTGACACAAAGCTACCAACATGTGAGTGTCCTGACCGTATGAATTTGAAGCTTAGACTTGTGGGATATCAAGAAAGACATTAAAAAGGTATATGCACATGAATTTGAGGGTTAAGTTATTAAGAGAAATTTATAAAGAAATGTTACAACATCCCTCTATGCCTCTGCTTCCCTTCCTGGAAAATGAAAAATGTGACATTTCATTTCTTTCAAAGTAATTTTAGATCTACAGATTAGAAATGGCGGCTAAGGAATTGCTGTTCCTGGGGAGTTCAGGGGAGTCCAACCTCTATCACAGAATATTACAATAAAGCAACTTACTCAATATAGCAGTCTATTTGCAGTTCTGATTGGTCCTTGATTTTTTGGTGTCTGTTATGCTTTTCAGAGCCTTCTCCGGCATAGCATGACATCTATTGCAAGTGGTGGAAAGATGTTTGGGGGTTACTCTGTATAAGGGCTGTTTTATGTTCTGAGCTAGGTTTTCACCAGTCTAATAAAGCTTTCAGTGGACTTTTATTGTCATTCGTAGCTTTATTAGTCTTTTATCTGACTGCTGCTTTGGCCTTTCCCTTGATTGACTGTGCCTATAGCAGGAGTGCTATGTCAGCTGAAATACACTTCACTCTTTAATTGTAATGCTGCCTTTCAGGGAATAGAGTTTCCAGAGAACAAGTCAGCTGCTGTTGCAGCTAAACTTAATACTTTGCTATAAACAGCTCTATGCCAAAATTGTCTCAGATTATGTAGGATATTCTTGTGTCAAAATGCTGCTTTTTTATTTGTTAATACAGATATTTATTATACCCGTTTTGCAATGTCTTTGCATTGGATTGTAATGGTCTGTGGCTGGGTGGAGACACATTTATGCATTTAGGTAAGTAATATGGAGTTTGCAGGTATCTCGAGTCAGAAATGTGGGTCTGATTGTTTTGGGTTCTTTCTATGGCCTGCCACACCATATACATTTTTCCTCACCATGTGCTCCTAAACAGTGGCATGACAGCCCCATCAATCAGGCAGGATGACTTGTATGTATTTGGGACAGACAGCTATTTGAGATGGCCAGAGTTAATCAGTTAGCAGTTAATTACATAATGTATTTGGTATAGGTTTACTAATCTTAAAATTACATAAGTTTTACATTAGCATTCATTGTACAAATCTGTGTTGATGTTTATTCTGAGGGCAATGTGGGAGGTATTTCATGCCACTTGGTAAAATCAGCTGTTAAAACTCTTACAGTTGGTTGATATTTATTTCTCCAGTACCTTTCTCACAGGTACTGAGTCCTCTGCCAGGACTCCCTTCTTCTCCATCAGCAGTTCCTGCTCTTCCTCCCCTCTCCCACTGGTCTCAGGCTCCAAGTCCCATGTCCGTTTGGGAGAGCACAGCTCCTATTGTTGTTCCTTTACTCATGGTACCAAGCTGAATGAAGAGGCTGCTCTGCTTTCCCACATCCTTTCCAGCAGATCCACAAGTTCCCAGTTCAATAGCAGGGAACCCAACTGGCTCCCAAATTGCACTGTCTTGTAGGTGACTCTTCCAGACTTCCCCACTGAGACTCATGATTAGCTTACATGGACCCTGTTGTCTCCCTTGTCTTGGAAGAAATTGGTTTTGACACTGGTAGTGTCATGTGTTGAAATGCCAGAAAAATGGCAGATGATTGTGATTCTATGCGTACGGTTGTATGATTTGGACAGAGGTACTAAATGACTTTTCTTAGTATATTTTTATGAGATTGCTAAGTAGATCCAATTAATGAGATAGATTATATTATTTTAGCTGTTCTTTGTAGAAATCCTGATCAAAAGTATTTTTGTATTGGACATTTTAGGAACAGTTCTTGTCTTACATGACCTAATATTCCCTGGTTTACATTGCAGTGTGAGTGATTAAAGACTCTGAAGCAGGATGTTCATTTAGCAATATGGTGGAAATGATCATTGTCCCATGATCTCAGAGACAGCCCCAAAAGAGACATACAGTCCTGAATATTGAGCTTCGGACCTGCATTGTTGCTGTGAGAGCTAAATACTTAGGTCTGGGGTTCACATACCAAATATGTTGATGAGGCAGGGCAGCTAAATCAGCCAGTGGGAAATATCAAAGTCAAGGAATTATTTGAAACACCTTCTTGTGCCTCCAACTCCATGTCAAATTGAGGTTATTTGCTTTTGTGAAGCGTGCATTCAGGTACATAAATCTAGGTGTAAATGGTTGTATGATCATATAGCTTATATCTGCAGTTACAGGATTTTTAATAGCATTTGACAGCTTTTTCTGCAAGAGTTTTTCCAGTCACCTTTTGAATTAATGTAAACTTGGAGTACTCTTTGCTTGCCACTGATACTTAGGTCCATCTGGATGGCTTTCACTTCTGTGAACTAAGTCATGGATGGTGCCTAATACTTTTGTGGGAAAAAACTACTTCCTTTGTATTTATTTTTGTATTTTTATATTTTGTATTTTTTTAAAAGCCTTTTCTTTTGAGCCCATCACTTGGCACTGTCATTTGATCAGCTTTAGTTCTTTCATTGATATGCCACAATAAATAAAATGCATTTACATAGCAAAAGCAGGCACAAGGAAACCCTCAAGAGGTTATCAAGACAAGCATATACAATGACCACGTATATGACATACCAGCTGAAGCTAGGGTTGATGTTCTTGGAGGGTGTCGCCTACTGAGAGATTGTGGGCAGCCTCAGCTCACGGTCAGCACAGCTGGCTACAAAGAGCGATACAGTTATCACACCACTGGGCACCCAGTGCTACATTGTGCTCCTGTCCTAGTAAGTAGGGCAGAGATGCAGCCTGTGAGCTTGCAAGGAATGAGGTTTTACCCAGGGGTTGGGAAGCTGTAGAGGGAATTGTCATAGAGCTGAGCTGTTTTCCAAGCCTTATTTGCTTTCTTTCCAACAAGCTTGTGCAATCCTTGCTTTAAAACTCTTAAAGCAAGGGATGACTCTGGAAATGCCAAGACAAGGTGACATATAGTGGCATTTTCAGACAGTGTGAGAGGAGACAATAAAATCTGTGTATCCTTTGTTCCTGATAGTCTAATATTTTTCTTATATTCAAATTATAATCACTGAGAAAACCTCAGACCCACTCTGCTAACTTCAGTGCTAATTATTCCACATCTGGATTTGGCCTAACCAGTCCACACACACCTCAGTGTGGTGAGTTTATGTGGGCAGAAACCTGAAGCAAGGTACAGCATTCACAGTTCAGCAGTTTTCTGCCAGTTGCATCAGACAATATCAATCGTTGGTTTCCATCCAACATTAAGCTTATCTCTGTAATATTTACATTGTCAATTTGTCTGCAACACTAGTGCACTAGAGCAGAACTCCCAGAACTAGTGATTACTGGATACCAGAATTGCATATTTTTTTTCATTCTGGCACTTAACAGGCAATACTTTTACACAGAAAAACAAGAGCATTTTAGTAAACAAGTACTGTGAAATAAATGCTGTGCTAAAACAGAAAGAGAAAAATGCTAACCAAATTTTTCTTTCAAAGGTGATTGTTTCTTTCCTTGGGGAACAAGGCTGTTCTAACAGGTGGAAGGTTTTTAAAATCTTAAATTCATAAGAAAGATGAGCAGGGCATGAATTTGTCCTAAAATATTGCACAGGATAATCAGAAAAATAGTATAGGTCAAATTCTTATATTGTTTGACCTCAGGAATTAAGGCAGGTCCAAATAGAAGTAGTGCCAAGATTTCAATATTTAGCTCTGTTTAGTATAGGTCACTTTTTCATTTAGCACAAACCATACTTTACTCAAAATTTGTGTGATTAATGCATTGATTTAGCTTCCCAATGTGCACTGCTGCTAGGCAGATTCAGATATTATTTATTTTTATTAGTTTATAATATGTCAATTTTTCTTGCTTATCTGTCAGCTCCCACAAAAATACATAAATCAAAAATATAGCAATGTGGACACTAACAAGGCATAATTATTGTAAGGTCTGTCCCCTTTTAAAGTAAAATACAATTACCTATGAATATGTTGCTGGGATTAGGTCAGAATTTGCATAATACTGACTCATATTTTCTTAACAATTTTAACATCAGACAATAGGTTTTGCAAATCTATATTCCTTTCCTGTTTTTCAGTTCTATTTTTCAGGCTAAAATAATAAGAAGCTCAGTCAAAACAAGATAATTATTGCAGTCTATCCCCACAGAAAACTTTAATTACTCCATGGCATGTTTCTAGGATTAGGTCAGATTTTTATAATGCTGATTTTTTTTAAATAACAATAGGCAATTAAGTCTGCCAAACTATAATTTATTACAGTTAAATTTATTCATTTTTTCATGGATAAATATTTAATAGAAAATAACTCAATCACTGCAGGAGATTAAAGAAGATTTTTACCTCAATATAATCTTAGAAAAACAGCAGACAGTTTTCTATTCTCGGCTGTAATACCAAATAGCATCAAGTTAAATGACAAGATGAAAATAGTCTAAAATTTTTAACTTCAGTGAAATAATAGCTGCTAATGTATAGGATTAGAAAACCCCCAGTAGCAGACTATGTAACAAATATATCCTTCCTGAAATACTGAAAACTATGGTTGGGATCTAGGGTTAAATAACCGTGATATATTTATAGAGGGCAAGGGATCACCATAAAATAAAGCAGCAAATAGTAAAGAAGTCAATGTAAAAGAGAGGCCAGGGATTTAAGGTATAGAGATCATAAATTTTCATCGATATAAACAGTCCGTGTACCTCAGGAGCTGAGTTTTAGCTATAATTTCAGGTCTGACCTATAGGCTTTTGGTGTTCACAGTGCATGCATGATCAAGATGCCATCTGAAGAGGTGAAAAAAATGTTTCAGATCTGTGTGATTTACTCATTTAATCATCCCCAAATCCACCCCAAACACAACAATACTGTGTCGAATATCAGTACTTGAGAAGATTTTATTGTCCCACTAAATTACATTTAATTCTTGCTATAACATCTCATATAAATAAGAATAGTGAATAATTTCCTCCCCAGTGTGTTCTTCAGGAAGCAGGAAAAGATTGTTGCACAGAATGCATAGATCTCGAAAAGGTCACCTTTTCTCTATCCCTCAGATCTCCAGAATGTGCACAGATACTTTCAGTTGCAACGGATATTTTTCTTTTTATGCTTTAAGGTGATATTTTCTGGTTTAAAATAATAATTATGAAGCCACCACAAAGAACCATTTGAGGCTTTTAACTTTTTACTAATTGCTCTGAAAGAGAATTCTAAATGATTTCCAAATGACTTAAATGATTTGGCTAAAGAGCATCTTATTACAAATGGGCTGAGTTGGAAACATTGTGTCAGCACTAAATGAGGCTTTTTCCCCCCCTGCTTTTCTCTAATGGGCAGATCAGAACACGTAAAGCACCCTCCCTGCAATGACTTTTAAATGGGCTTTGGATCAAACCTTTATTTAGACAACGTTTTCTTTTTAATGCAGTTTACCACACTGTGATATTTGCCATTACTGCACGCCTTGCAGTATTCCCTGTCCTTCGAATCTGAAATCCTACAAACAATGTGGGCAAACTTAACACTGGCTTGCAATAAATACCCAGCCGCAAGCAGATGACTTCAAGCCTGTCAGTGGTCCTGCTTTGGTACCGATGACAGCTTGCTGAAGAATTTCTGGCTTGAGGACTGGTCCACTAACCCTTAAGCAAGAGAGAAATCCTTACATGCACGAATAATCACATTAGTTTCATCAGAACCAATTGCATAAATTACACAACCAGAGTAATCGCCTGCAAGTGCAACCCAATGCCAACCTACCATTTACACTCCCAAAGTTCAGTGCTTGTGTTAGAAATTTTAGAAATTCTATGATGTTAATGAAGAAATCTCTCTCCTATGCCTGCCCTAACGAGGTAACTGAATGACTTGGAAAGCAAGAGTGTTTGGTGTAAGTACTATTTTTCAAATACTAAAATATCTGCAAAAGATGTCGAACATCTTTCCGGGTGAAAGGTAGAGTTTTTATTCCGAGCCACTAGGTTGCACTGTTGTATAGAGAACAACCTCTCCTCGGCCGTGCTGCATGCTAACAGCCTCATGCTGTGCAGAACCTTGTAAATACTGTTTTACAGTTTTCACTAACAACAGAAGTATATGAGATCAAGAGAGGAAGACTGGCATTTGGAAATCTTTGCTTTCTCCTCAAAAGCAGGTCCAGGACCGGGTTTCAGTTAGGTGGTTTGTTGTGTAAGGTACCCTGAAGATAACCACCTTTCGGAATTGTATATTTAATTATTTTTTTTTCCCCTGTAGGGAGGAGAAGCTGCTGGGAGACAGATTTGGAAGGGGCAACCAAGTTGTTATTCTTGAATAATTCTTGACTTAACACACATGTTTTTGGAGACCCATCTAAAGCTGCCATGGCCTTTCTATATACAAAACCTCTGAACGTGCCCTCCCTATCCTCCCTGATTTGTCACTGTCTAATGACCCAGACAATACAAAAGCACACATCAATTACTTCCCTATGTACATTACACACTCTGGGCAATCACAAACATTATATACTGTTCATGTGTGAACAATTAATTACAGTTATATTATTTAGTCATTCTTTCCACTACCATAGTCCAAAGTAAATTTTTTCTTTAAGTGTAATATGGTTTTAATTTAGGAAGAAGGGTTTCTTTAACCTATTTGATATTATGCAAACCATCTTAAAGGAGGTTTCATGCTATTTCCACTCTGTCTGCTAACATAGCTCCCTGCCCAAATGTGAGCCGTGTTTTATAAAGCAAATTACTTACAGAAGTTTTTGTTCAAAAAGACTTCGGGTTCATTCCTTTACCTATATTTACTCAGCTCTGGTGTAAATCTTTTTTGTATTTTGCTCTGTGGATTAACACCTGTCATCATCCCACTACCCCTCACTTTAGAGCAGTAAACTGAGACAATAGTAATGAGGAACAGAGCTGGTGACTCTCTCCACCCTGAAGCTCTGGGAGGGAGTAGCTCATCCCAAAAGACCTGAGTCTGTGCTGAGTTAGTTTAGTTGGCCTGCTACAAGTCTTACATTTGGGAACTATATGCTTCAGATTTTGACTCTTTCAGTAACAACATATCTGGCTGCTAATTAACTTTCTACTGCTCTAACACCAGAGAAGAAAAGCAAGTTCCCCTTAAGAGGGCACCTAGATAAAAACAAACTTCACTGATGACAAGAACATGTGTTGCATGCAATTAATCCGTTACTGGGGCCTGGGAAGGAGAAAGCTGATTTAAAGGGAAAAGGATAAAAATGAAGGAGACATACCTAACAGGCTGAACCAAAATTCTATCTACTGGCCTTTTAATTTGGGATTGAGAGACTTTTTGCTACTGATCAGATGCAGTTGCCTTTTCCACTTTTGCTCAAATAAGCTGATGATTCTGCTTAATTTTGCATAATATTAGTATAGAATTAAAATTTTTTCAAAGGATCACAGGCACACACAGGCCTTGACTGCAGAAAATAAAAGAGGTGGACAGACATTGCAAATATTCTGCCTTAGGTTTCCCTTCATATTTAATTGCACTTGTTTTCAGATACACACGTACAGTTTCACGAGTATTTTACAGTCAATCTGGTTTGCCTGCATATTTGCAGAAAGTGAATCTTCCGTTATATTGGCAAGTATTCTCACATGAAAATTCAAATGTGCAAGTGTTTATCTTTAAACTATATGCTTATCCAAACAGGGGACCAAAAGACTCCTATAATGTCTCTGTTTAAATGTAACCAAGTACTCGGGACAGAGCGATGAGCTCAGCCCTGGAACTTGCACATTTCCTTTGGAAAAAGAGTGCTTGATTTAGCTTAGCACATAGTCTAATATGTTCAGTGTGAATTGTGGGACATTGTAATAAAACTACACATAAGAGAGAGTACCTGCTCTCCCAGAAGTTTTTCTTTATTAGCTTGATATGGGTAACATAAGAGAAGATAGCAGAATTGTCTCACTTTGCAGTTTCCAAATGGAGGGAGTGCTTAGTCCCTAGGATAAAAAGAATTTTCCTCAAGTCATGTTTATTTCAGTAGAAGCTGCATGTAAGTGCAAGTATCTGTCTTTACAGTTTTCTTCATAGGAACAAGGCCTTTGTTAGAAATAGATAAAGGTATACACCAGTTTTACCGCCACATCCACACTGGTCTTTGTAGATCCAGGGGTTTTATACTTTGTTTGAGAAATCATTGCCCATAAAATAAACAGTAGCAATTTCTTTTCATTTCTTTTCTTGGGAAAACACTACTCACTGTTTCTGTTTTCTGAATGTACAATAAATACATTATTCTTTTTCTTCCTACTCCTAAATTTCTTTCTTTAAACAGAAAGGGACATCTTAAAGCAGACTATATTTTAATGGTCACATGACTTTCATAGTTGAATTCATTGCCCTAATACAAATACAGAAGCACATGTGTTCACAGCCATGTTTATTCAGGGATCAGGCAGATGTCATGGCAAAGTCTTTGTATATACTGTACTGTAGAAGCCAGCTGTGAAGGATAAATCTGAGGTGAGGAATATTCCTTACCTTACTCAAATGAAACTTCTGTGAATAGGTTTGTTTGCTTAGTTAATACATATATGCATATAATGAAAGATTGTATTCATAGCATGTATGTCTGTACTGTCCTGCTATCTTGGATCCTGACGTAAATACTAGATAAGCTGTAGACTCTGTACATTAGCTCTTGTGCTGTTTGGAGTGGGTCCAACTGTTGTCGTGAGTTAAAAACTGCATATACCTATTGGAAATGGCTGAGATTTGAGCTCTGGACAAAAGGCAGTATGGATGCAACTAGTTCAAGGCCCTGGGTTCTGAGAACCTGGACACAGCTTTCAAATGAATATATGTTTTTTCAGTGATTTTATGTGTAAACGGCCCACAGAAGACAGAGTGAAGACACACACAAACACCCACAGATCTGATCATTTTCTGTCTTTTAAAAAAATGTGAACTAGCCCAGCCCACACTGATCTAGAATTCATGCTAATTAGTCTTTAAAAGCTAATGGATACCAACAATGTATGGGAAAGACATCTCAGAATATAATGGATATGTGTTTGGACAACAACTTCTGCATTTAATGCTGAGCATTTTCTCTATAAAAAATGGAATGTATTTATGAGAAGTGGATGCAGGATGTATATAACTGTCACGCAATTAATGCAACAGATCATACCCCTTTTCTCCTACTTCCCCAGTCATTTTGATATAGTTTCCCCTGGCTGAAGGAAGTTTATATTTATTATAATAATTCTCTATCTCTTTCTTTAATTTTATTTTAGTAAAAATAGTCAGCTGATTGATTGTTAGAAAATTAGCCAGAGAACTCCTTTTAGTTTGCACTCTCTCTCATCTTGCTAAACTGGTGAGCAAATTTAACCTGTGATTCTCACACACAGTGATCACTAGACAAATGTTTCCATCTCATCTTTAGAGAAAGTTTGTGTATGATATGACCCTATTTTCATTTTAGAATTCAGGAGGGCACGTGTGTGTATACAGTACTGTGTATCTTATGCATAGAAAGTTATTGTTCAAAAGATTTCTATCATCTATTCCCTTGTAACACCTCTAAACTTGAAACATGGTGCTGTAATATGCCTGTACCAATCAGAAAACTGAGCAATCGTAACCTTTTGCTTACATCTAAGCAAAAAATATTTCAACTGTCGCATCAGCAAAGTAAATCCCATTTTATTGAGTATACTCAGAATATAAAAATGATAAATGCTAACAATTAGATCTGAGTCATGTGTGTTTTGCAGGGCTTTAGAGTGTGAGCATACAGGATTCTGTAAGCCTGACATTCCAGAGTCGTCCATGGTATATTGAGAAGAGCTATGTAAGCAGGTTATGGAAATGTGTGATTAACTATTGTCAAGGTGGCCAACTAAATGAATGCTTGCTGGATTTATGATTAATAACTGGTAGTTCTGATTCACTTAGATATTTATTCTCTTTACATACAATAAGGGTCTAGAAAAGCATTACTGTCTCAGAAATTCTATATGCAGGTTTTTTCTTCAAGATTGCTGCAATACCACAGCAGGCAAATATTATCCCTGAAAGGCACGCATTCCTCCAAAACCCAGAACTGTATTTCCAGGTCTAAAAAGGCTTGACACACAACTTGACCTGATACAGGCACTCCTCAGGCAAGCTACATACCTATGATCAGTTATCCTTCTTTGTCATAAAACAGAAAGACATCAAGGCCTTCAGAGATAGGTAGTAATACAGAGGACTTTCTGCCTTTTTTCCTACTGATCTTACATGGCACTAGTCTGTTTTACTTGTGACCATCAACAGAGCAGAGAAAATATCTAGGTTCTAGGCTTAAAAAAAGCCCTAGACACTAGGTAATAGTCAGTTATTAACAAGTACATTTGATGAAAGCTCGGGACAAAAATATTAAAAAATGTGCCTGCCTCACAGGAGGGAACTTTGGGTGCTGTCTCTGAATTCTGTTAAGCTTCCTTTAGTATTGTATTAACCACAAGCTCATTCTGTGGAGATTTAATAATGCAGATCCTTATGTTTCAGTAATTATTTGCTAGAAAACAGAATAATCCTTCTGCTGTTCTCTTCTGTCTGCAAAGCTTTTTCACCACATCATCTCACATTAATGACAGAATCGGGGAACTAGCTATTAAAATAGTGGGTTAGGAAACACCTTTATGTTCTGGCCTGGTAAAATTTTGCTAATTAAGCAAAACTAATGCCTTGCTTCCTTGCATTTGGCCAAAGGAGGGAAAGTCATATAAATTTCTTCCTTTCCCCTAAACTCTCTGCTTGGATCTTCTGTGAATAATGCGGGTCCCTGTACATAATTTATCAAGCAGCAGTGCACTGCTATGATACGACTTCTCAGTTTTGCTACTGTGTACAAGTGCCTTTGGTTTATGTGTCAATTTCCATGCTTGATCCATAGAAGAAACAGACGTTAAACTCTGTTCTGATCTGAAAAGCCTGGCTCAAGTTGCAGGGATGCATGACTTCAGCTCACTCTGCACCACAGCCCAGATGGCAGATGATCTGCAAAAATGCAGGTCCTTCACTTAAAGTCCTGCACTTTAAAAAGTGAAGCTTTAGTTTGTCTTTAGTTTCACCCTCTGGGGCCTGCCAGGCAAGCAGCTGCCAAGGCATCTGTGCTGCTGCCTGCAGGCTGTGATGAGGGACCCTCCTTTGCAGGTACTGGTGCTTGAGTCTGCAGCAGCTTGCTTGTAGGCCTTTGAGCACATATAGGCAGAAACCTTGGATTACCATTGCAACAAACCACAGATACTTCCAACTAGCACCAGAACAGTAATGTTCCTGGACGTAAAATCACTGTTCCCTTTCAACTGTGCTTCACTTTGAACTGAGACACGGTTTTGCTATGTCTGAAGCTGCAGATCCTCTCTTGGTAGCGGCTAACAAAAATGCATAGGGTGTCTAGGTTAAGTAACGCATTTGGACATATTTTGGGATCAATGAGAAAAACTTCACACAAACAGGAGTCCAACTCTGTTTTAGAATGCATCTCAGAGAGGGTAGGTCAGAGAGAAGAAGCTTGATAGACTCCAGTTTGACTTCCCAATGATAGATACCTTTATAATTAATGAACTAACTGCATTCTCTTTTCTAGATGTCCCTTCTTCGTGCTAACGTAGTCTAATCTAATCAGTTTCCCTTGACCACCTCAACATATCTTGAAATTGAAATGCCTACAGCCAAATTTATTTCAATGCTGACCCCTACCCCTTCCAACATATTTTAAAGCATAATATGCCTTTTCTCTTAGCTTTTATTTAGAGGCTTTATTTTCTATCATATGCTTTTCTGTACCTCAAAAAATACTGGATGCCCTTTTGCATCTGCAATTCTCCTCACTTCATAGGTGCATCTTGAGGTACAGGATTTGACCAAGCTTCTACATGGTATTAGGAATAAAATCAAAATTTCAGACATCCAAAACTAGTCTCTGGCATTCTTCTGTTTGGAAGCTGATCTAGTATAACATTTTATGTAAAGAGTTAAATGTTTTCTATTCAGAGGGAAGCTCAAAACCCCCCGAAGACTATGTTCATATGTACAATGTTTGGCTATAGTAAGTGTTTATGTGTGTGTCTACTGCCAGGGAATAGTGGGGAAGTTAGGTAAGATCGCATAATAAAGTATTCAGGCTGGAACAGCCACCTTTACAGAAGGAGTAGAATAGGGAATATCTGAAGAGGACTTTACAAATGTAAATGCAACTGTAGGAATAGGATGACTCAAAAGCATGAAGTTTCCTATGAAGTCTTATAAGTACTGTTGTTAGAGTTTGTATTGTTAATGGAGATTATGTTTTTCCTTAGAAAAGGTAATTTTTTCCTTATGAAAAGGAAGCACATTGGAAATGATGTTAAAAAAAAATCAGATTTCTTTGATAAGATCTGTTTTCCAAGAAACTGTGACGAATTTGTGCTACCATCCCTTAATTCTTTAATGTTTTCGTTTTCTATCAGCATTTCCATGACTTTGAAGAAGACTAATATTACAGCAACTTGTTCATGTCTGCTGCCTAAAAAATGTTCTTTTTATTTTCTTTGAAAATGCCTCTAAGCTCTAAAAAAGTTTTTTTTTTGCTCCTGAAGAAAAAATACATTGAAAAGCTTGGAAATAGTTTCTTGTCTATATTCAGCTTGTGGGGGCAGGTTTCCAGGATCTACTAGTTATCCAAAATCTGTGCTCTAGCAAGGTGAGACTTCCAGCCTGAAGAGATTTGAGATTGTACTTTCAGTTCCTAAGGGAATTGGTATATACACTTGATAAAAACCCCTATGTAAGAACTGCAGCCTTGGACAAATGTCCCCTGAGGGAGATGTTTCCTCCAGTTCATGTACCCATACTTAGTGTTAGAAGTTTTCGAGTGAAGATCAATAACCTGGAACTAAACCTGAGGAGTTTAGTTTTGCATCAGGTTTTGTTCTCTCTACTGAAACTCAGTAATCTGACTGTAGAACATTGGATACATCAGATAAATATGAGCTTTGTCATAGCTCACTGTTGCTTTAACGAACCCATATCAAAACCCTGCCTTTCTCACTTTGTCTAGTTTAATTTAGATCAGTAATCAGAGGCTGAATTACATTTAGTGCTGCTGTTTGGGTTTCTTTGTCTTCATTCACTCCTAACACTTCCAGTGTGTAGCTAAACAGAGCCCTCATATGCTGAAAGCATTTGGAAAAGCTCATACATCATTCATACAGAGAGGAGAAATGAAATAAGGAAAGGAGTGTCTTTGTTTCTTCACAAGGACTGAATGCAATACTAAGAGACTGATAATAAGATTACGCTTTAGACAGAGACATTGTTAGAAATGCAAATTCAGACTAGGAAATACTGAATATCTCTCTTTTTTGAAAGTAATTTCTACCATATTTACTTACGAATTTGTTAGAAATGTAATCCCATTAATGACACCACTGCTTCTTATGGATGGCAATGACAAAACACGAAAGAAGAGCTCCAGTCCTTCTTTTTAAGGAATGTAGCCATCTTTACACCCATGTATTCAGAGCTCTCAGAAAAGATGCATTTATATCATCACATGGTAGAGCCTTGGCAATAATAACATCTGAATTGACAGAATATACTTACAATGGGTGGCTCTGGCTCTGAACACTCAATTAAGTGCATTTTTTTCTTATATAGTCCCTGTGGTACATTAAGTTTTACTGATATCTAATAACTTCAACATCTCTGAGGGAACTGGCTTTGATTTTATTAACCTAAAAGACTGAAGAACAAAAGGCATATATTGCTGACAGGTTAAGAATTCCTTAACAAAGGTATTTTAATTGCTTTCTTATTTCCCTTAGTATATGCTATGGTATATATCCACTGCTCATTCAAAAGGATTTTTTTTTTTTTTAATCAGTAATTTTATGTGAAAAATGTCTTGTTAGGTTTCATAGTTATTCATTTTTTTGCATTTTTTTGGTCAAGGAAGATTTGAACAAAATTGTTGATTGTGTTAGAAGTTAGAACCTTTCCCTCCCTCTTTGAAAACCATCTGTCTGCCTCACTCCCTCTCTTTGTCAGAGTGACTATTACAGTTGAAGTAGTGTGTGGTGATACATACATGATAACCAACAACTTTGGCCTAAGAGCTTATCTGTTAACGGCGTCAAATGCTATCTGATAATCAATATAGCTGTTCTAATGCTATGTGCCTGTGTTTCTGGAGGCGTGACTGTTTGCAGATGCATGTTCTGCTTTCTATCCTTTTGCCTCTTGGTGGTTGTCAGCCTCCATATCTGTGTCTTTCAGCAGGTTTCATTAAAACCTGTCTATAGCTGTTGGAAGAACCCTGCAGCTTTGGAGGATCCCCAAGCCTAGGCGAGCTGTATAAATCTATTTATAGCTAAGGGTCCCACAAAAGAACCTCCAAACATCTGCTCTGTATACTAGAGAATTGTGCAGGGAAAAGATTTCTTTAAATGAATATGCTGTTGTTCTCCATTCTAGTGACAACCCTGCAGTGGTCTTGCTTTTTTGTCCTTATCATGCACCTCTGTTTTGTAGTGTACAGACTAGGAGTCCTTTTTTCTCCAGAGATGGAAATAACACAAATAAGTTATCCCAGGATAAAAGGATGAGTTAAAATCTTGCTGATTTTTTAAGACAAAAATGAGCAGGTGTGATAGTAAAAGCTTTTCTCCTTTTTCCCTTTTGCAGTTTTAAGGTACATCAGATCAAGTTTATATATTTATGAAGATGAAAATGTTCTATAGGGTTATGCAGCAATAAGTACCTTACAATGACACAGCCAACTTAGAGCAGGCAGTTTGTGTGTCAGGGGAAACATTAGGCATTTCTCATATTCTCATACCACATCTCTATATGGGTGATTTACAGGTTTGTATATATTTTAAGTTTCAATGCTCCACTTAGAATCATAGAATCATTTAGGTTGGGAAAGACCTTTAAGATCATCATATCCAATGGCTAACCTAGCACTGCCAAGTCCACCACTAAACCATGCCACTGATCACCACATTTACATACCTTTTACATATCTTCAGGGATGGTGACTTCACCACTTTCCTGTGCAACCTGTTCCCGTGCTGTATAACCCTGTCTGTGAAATACTTTTCTACTATCCAATCTAAACCACCCCTGGCACAACCTGAGGCCATTTCCTCTTGTGCTATCACATGTTATACAGGAGAATAAACTGAACCCCACCTCCCTACAACCTCCTTTCAGGTAGTTGTGGAGAGTGATAACGTCTCCCCTCAGCCTCCTTTTCTCCAGGCTAAACAACCCCAGGTCCCTCAGCCACTCCTCATAAGACTTGTTCTCTTCACCATCGTTGTTACTCCTCTTTGGATGCTCTCCAGCATCTCAATATTTTTCCTGTAGTGAGGGGCCCAAAACTGAACACAGTATTTGAGGTGCAGCTTCACCATTGCCAAGCACAGGTGATGACTTCCCTCATCCTGCTGGCCACACTATTTCTGATACAAGGGAGAATGCTGTTGGCCTTCTTGGCAACCTGGGTGCATTGCTGGCTCATATTCAGTCAGCTGTTGA
>VYZX01015869.1:22490-39456 GCA_013401335.1 Brachypteracias leptosomus | reverse complement strand
GGCAGCTTGGGTTCATTGCTGGCTCATATCCATTCAGCTGTTGACCAACATCCCCGGGTCTTTTTCTGCCAGGCAGTTTTCCAGCCACTCTTCCCAAGCCTGTAGCATTGCCTAGGATTGTTGTGACCTAAGTATAAGATGTGGCACTTGGCCTTGCTGAAGCTTATACAACTGGCCTTGGCCCATTGATCCACCCTGTCCAGATCCCATTGTAGAGCCTTCCTACCCTCAAGCAGATCATCAGTCCTGCTAATCTTGGTGTTGTCTGAAAAATTACTGAGGGTGCAGTCAACTCCCTCATCCAGATCACTGATAAAGATATTAAACAGAAGTCGCTTCAATACTGAGCCCTAGGGAACACCACTTGTGATAGGTCACCAACTAGATTTAAATCCATTCACCTCAACTCTTTGAGCCTGGCCATTCAGACAGTTTTCTACCCAAAGAAGCATACACCTGTCTAAGCCATGAGCAGCCAGTTTCTCCAGGAGAATGCTGTGGGAAATGGTGTCAAAAACTTTACTAAAGTCCAGGTAAACAACATCCGCAGCCTTTCCCTCATCCACTAAGTGCGTCATCTTGTCATAGAATGAGATCAGGTTTGTCAAGCAGAACCTGTCCCTCATAAACCCATGCTGATTGGGCCTGATCACCTCGTTATCCTGTACTTGCCGTGTGATGGGATTCAAGATGATCTGCTCCATAACCTTCCCTGGCACCAAGGTCAGTAGTTCCACAGATCCTCCTTCCAGCCCTTCTTGACTTAAATACTTCTCCTCTCACCTCTTTTTTTCTCCCTATGTGAAAGTTTCAAATGCTAAAGGGATATGACTGAGGGTCTGTTAAGGAGATACAGTAAGGCATGAGGAGTATTTACATTTGGAAAGCGTTCTAGAAATCTGTAGAATAAATTTCTGTCCTCTGAGCTGAAAAGACCTGAGCCACAGGAGTTTTATTTGGCCATGAATAGTGTTGTGCCTTCCCAACTTTTTGGGCTCGGGAACATCATCCATTCAAGCTTTTACTGTTATATGCAGCTTTAGTAGGGGAAGCACTGATCAGTGCATGGGCTGTGTGTTACAGCTGTCTAAATCCTGCAGAAGCAGCAATGTGCTAGTGGACAATTCAAGATTGCTGCCTTGTGTGGGTAACAGAAAAATAAGAATTCCCATAACAAAAGTATATTGTGCACCTTACAAACGCAGCTTTAAGGACTGTGACACACTCTTTAAAGCAAAAGTAGAAGTGTGTGCCTTGCAATAAAGCTGTCTGTCCTCAGCATTAGAGAATCCTCCTCTTCCTCTTTTTGATGGTCTTCCTCATTTGGGCCCTGCTGTATCATATTCTGCACTCAGTAGGTGCTCCTCAGTCTTTGAAAATGATAATTCCAAGGACATAATGGCTTCAAAAATTGTGTAATTTTTCTTGCCTAAATAAAATGCTGAAGATTAGAGCTTCAGAAAAGACACTATCTCCTTTTTTTGACACTATTGTCCTCTGTTTCCTAAAGGTACATGCAAGCACAATATCTTCTTTAATGGAGAGTGGGAACCTCACCTCTCATGAGGATGGCGCTGGGACTTTGGCACTGGTGAAAACCTGGGTACTGCCAAAGGGAGGAAGGCAGCCTGTGAGCCTCTGTGGAGAGGAGGCAAAGCCTGGAAGGAGAACCACTCGCAGTGCAGCTGCAGGGCTCAGGAGCCACTCTGGGCCAAGAGCTGGGGAGAAACTGCTCTCTGCTTTCCTTCAGAAACCTTTGCTGCAACACGTCAATGTCTGTGCCAACACATTCCTGTGATTGGTGTGGTGGTCTCTTAGCACTGACCTCTACTTAGTGTTTAGCTTGACATATTAATCTTTGCCAAAGTAAAAGTAAATTCTAAAATAAACTTGCTAACTCCTTTATTTTCAATCATTCAATTTGCTGCAAATTATTCTGGGATGGATTCTGCTGTCATGAAGCTGAGTGCAAGCCTTGTTACATGCTGGAATGGGAGCACAATTAGGCCTTTCATGGATATTAGTTGGTTTCTCTCTTTGGGAAGGATATTTCAGCATCCCTGATGAAAACAGCTGTACCATGAGTACAAAGGTGAAATATTTGCAGGTGCGTAAATATTTTTCACACAAATATTTTTCAGTGCCAGAATGAGTAGCTTGAGCCTTACCTTTTCTCTGGACTGGACACCATCCATTTCTGTGATCACTTCAAGAGCACTCCTATAGAAGGAGTAGAAATATTTTAATAGGTCTTGAACTGGCCTAGAAAGTATGATGGTAAAATATCCGTATTGCTCCTATACAATTAAATGCAATGGATTCAAGTGTATCACACTAATTTCATTTTCCCTTACATTTTGTCTTTCCAACTAGAAAAGGCTTTCTGGATAACTTCTGTGGAATGTTACCATTTTAACTCCTACAGATTTTAATCAGGATTATTCCATGAGGCTATTTTAATAAAATCAGGAGTATCTTATTGGAAACCATTAGTCCAGCCACCTTCAACTTCTCCTGTTACTTGTCCCTATCTTTAGAAGATCCAAGTCCTTTAGAAGAGGGCCTAGCTGCTTCCCTGACAAGTCAGGTCTAACACTGCTCATCTTTGTACTTTCCAGATTGCACTTGGCTTCTTTTTCACTATTGCACATGGTGACAGTGAAGCCATGGTTGGCTCTGTTACCAAAAGAGCAAACCACATGAGCGTGTTTGCATTCAGTCATGTCAGAAGCGGAGGTATGCAAGCCTGACTATTTCTGTATTTGACAACATAGTCTCCAATTTCCTCCATGTCCAGTTGAAAGGAGAAAGCATTTACAAACTACTAATTTTTAAATTGCTCTTTCTCCAAACTAAATCAAGTAAATATGTGAAGGTTTTTGTTTTGCTTTCCAGAAAAAGATGGCTCTACCAAAGACACAAAACCACAAAAGCAATCTATTTTAGCTCATCTTCTTGAAATTAACCCTTTTATGATCTGGATGTATTTGAATAACAAAGAGCTTTTGTGCTGTCTGATTCCCTGCTTCAAATGCCAACTCCAAAGAAATATCTTCATACACTGTAACCTCCACTCTCTTCCCCATACCCCACTCTGTAATCTGTATCCATGGTAATACATTACTGTTTCTAGCAGCCAAGGGCTTTGTGGGAAATTATGGGAGGAAAAATCTTTCGCTGTTGAAGTTGTGGTAAAATGTCATTAGTTTGACAGAGTGATACAATGCTTTCAGTATGAAGTCCCAAACAAATTGGAATTTGGTTTGTTTCAGGTTTCATTATAGACTTCAAAATTTTGAACCTAGGTTCATCAAAACATTTTCTTGAGTTTTCTTTTACACAGACCTTAGGCCCAGTTTCAAAAGAATCTGGACCTGGTTTGGAGCAGTTTATGGGCTAGCTTTAACAAAAACCAGATCACAGTTAGTGGACTTGGTTAAAATTCACTCTGAACTTTTAAATGAGTCTGGACCTGAAAGTGAAATTTTTTGTGTGAGAACCCAAGCAAACTGGAACTGAAAAAAGGTTAGCATTGATCCTGCAGAACTTCAAACAACTGGGTTTGACATCCTAAGAATAATTCAATAAAAGCTTAAAAACCAGTTAAACTTTTTATTTCATTTGGGAATTTAACTTTTATTTTTAAATAAACAGAGTAACCACTACATCAAACAAATTATTGAATGCAACCCGAGATTCTAGTGATGTCTGGTATAGTTTAGGTGGTAGGAGAGTGTCACATAAAACCTTTAGGAGAGATTTTCAAAAGCTGTTAGCATTGATCTAGCTTGTCTGTCTTTAAAATTAGTGGGAGTTGTATTATTGATGTCTCTAGAAGCAGTATCAGCCCAATCCTGGATGTTTGTGGAAATCTCATGACTAGTATACAAAGGTAGTAGGGTCCTAAATGAAGCAGTCAGTAGATAACATCTGCCTGAAACAGTTAAGGTTGTTTTGTAGCTAAGAACAGACCTTAGGTTTCTACTTTAAGTATGACTGTGGTGCTAAGTTTTTGATTTATTTCCAAAAGTCACCTTTTCTCTTTAAACTGGAAATGCTACCTTTTCTTCTGAGGAAGACTTCTGTGAGAAGCCGGGTAAAACTGGAGACATGTTTTTTTGAAAATAATGTTATCTATCCTTGACCTGCACTTTGTTTCTACAATATTAACCAATAACTAGGCAAGATCATTAAATCTCAGACCCCAAATTCTTATATTAGATACTCTCATCAAAATCTGTCTAAGCAGGCTTTCCTATGTTGTTTCTTTGATAAAACTAGCCAGTGAGTGAATTTATCGTATTTTGCCTCTCCATTTTTCTAGATGTAATTCTGTCAGCCCAACTTAGAAGGTTTTTTTGGATTTTTTTTTTTTTTTAACTTCAGGACATCATACTGTTTCTAATTGTTTTCTTTTCCTTCCACACTCTTTTCCTGCTATTGCTCATTTCTGATATTGATACCTTGCTTCTCCTCTTCTGTCTAATGATGTATATGTCAAAGCAGACCACCTTTCAAAGGTCTCTATGAATGAAATGAGGGAGGGTGCAAACCAGCAGCAGTCAATCTCTGAAACATTGAAATATGGAATTTCTGAGTATAAGCACAATGATAATTGTCCAATTAAGACAGAAGCCAGCAGCAATTGGTATGAAGTAGGTTCTATGTTTTGTGACAAAGGGAGCTGAAGCTTCATGATTTACCACTTGAACTACTTTTTTTTTTTTAATTTGAGTTATGAATATGTTTTTTCAAGTATTGTTTTTAGTTTTTGTAATCTAAGAGGCAAGTTTTTTGCATCTTGTCTTCATGGTTGACTTAGTTTCCCTAAAAATATTTTTATTAGGCTATTTGTTAATAGGCTGGCTTTTTGGTTTAGGAATATTCAACTATTGGAATGAACACAAGGTCATATCCCATACCTTCCATGCTTAAATTAAAACATATGTAAGAGAGGGAACTTGTGTTTAAAATATAGTTTTAACATCATGAAACAGAGGGCCCAAGTGTCCTATAAAATCTATATGCTGTTAATATGTAGGATCACTAGCTTAATGTTTTCTTCAGAAAATAATAATTTTACAGTATTATGCTGTTTGGATAGTATTAATTTAGACAAACCCACATAAATACAACTGTCTATAATTTTACCTATTGTTTTAATTATTCTGGATTGAGGATCCATTTTCCTTAGTACAGTAAAACACAGGGCCACACCTGGAGTGTTTACAGTTCTTCAGCCCCATAAGTATGGATAAAACAGGACTAGTGCAGAGTGTCACTGAAGCCAATTGGGACTGCACCAGATGGAGACCTAACCTGAGGCATCAGATAGGCAAAGGGAAGGAAGATGTTAAAATCGATTATAAGATGACATGATTGTTGGCTTCTGAAACAGCTTTCTGCACAACTTGGAGGTCCCAAATACTTTGGAATTAGAATAAAAGAATAACTGACACACAAAATTAAATCATTTGTCTCTGATAGCTGTTTTTTTGGGAGTGCTTTTTACCTGAAAGTGTAAATTTGCATAGTAACTTGGAGGCTGCAGAAAAAGTCTCTTTACAGGAAAGGCAAAGAGGACATTTCTCACTACTAAGGAAGAAAGTTGGGGGAAAAGGAAAAAATGAAAAAAATAATTTCACAGAATCACACAGTCACAAAATGGTCAAAGTAGGAAGGGACCTCTGGAGGTCATCTGGTCCAACCCCCCTGCTCAAGCAGGGCCACCTAGAGCTGGTTTCCCAGGACAGTGTTCAGAAAACTTTTGAGTATGTTCAAGGAGAGACACTCTGCAACTTCCCTGGGCAACCTGTGCTAGTGCTCAGTCACCTTCAGTGAAAAACTGTTTCCTGATGTTTAGAGAGAACCTCCTGTGTTTCAGTCCTGTCACTGGGCACCACTGAGAGAAGCCTGGCTGTCTTCTCTGCACCCTCCCTTCAAGTATTTACATACACTGATTGCCCCTGAGCCTTCTTTTCTCCAGGCTGAATAGTGCCAGCTCTCTCAAAGGAGAGATGTTCCAGTCCCATAATCATCTCCATGGCCCCTAGATGGAAGGGCTAGTATGTCCAGTATTGTCCATGTTTCTATTGTACTGGGGAGCCCAGAACAGTCACTCCAGGTCTGCCTTTAGGGCTGGATAGAGAGCTAGAGAGGGGAAGGATCATCTCCCCCAACCTTCTGGCAATGCTTTGTCTAATGCAGTCAAGGACACCATTCACCTTTTTTGGCACAAGGGCACACTGCTGGTTCATGTTCGACTTGGTGTCCACCAGGATCCCCAGGACCTTTTTGCCAAGCTGCTCTCCAGCTGTGTGGTTTCCAGCATGCACTGGTGCCTGGGGTTGTTTGTCCCCAGGTGCAGGACTTTGCGTTTTTCCTTCTTGAACTTCATGAGGCTCCTGTCAGCCCATTTCTCCAGCTTGTTGAGGTCCCTCTTGGTGTCAGGGTACACTACTATTTACTAACCTCCAACAGGACTTTGTGTCACTAGGCCTGGCTATTCAGCCAGCTTTCTAGCCACATCACCGTCTGCTCATCCAGCCCACACTTCATCAGCTTGTCTAGGGGGATCTTATAGGAGACAGCATTGAAAGCCTTACTCTTGTGCAGGTAGACAATAGCCACTGCTCTCCCCTCATCTACCAAGCCCATCATTTCATCATAGAAGTTAAACACGTTGCTCAAGCATGAACTAATTTATATGAGTTCTTCTCAGAGTCTGGCTTTACTGACAAAGCAGAGATGCTGGAGAGTAAAGTAGGCAATGTAACAAATATTAAAGCGAGAAGAAGGAAGAGAAATGCTTATTCTCTGATAAAATGAAGATACAGCTCTTTCAGGGCTCTGTGAGAAAATGCATGCCCCTTCCAGCTGTGCCTTTGCTTTAGCAAGATTTGCTCCCACAGTGTCCCAGTATCACTGGTCTGGATTGTGTCTTGCTTCCCTGCCTTTCTGGGACAGTGCTGTGCAAGCTCTCCTGATAGGATTATAAATGTGAAAGCTTTCCAAATCAGTAAGGGAGGCCTGGCTTTTGCTAGTTGCAGTTTTGTTTACCTTGTAGTACAGTACTAACTCCTAGGTTTAGAGCAGGTAGGCACCCATATAGGTAACCAAAAGCATTATATGACAATGCAGAGAAAAAAAGAGCTATGAAAGGAATCAAGAGGGATACTTTTGTAATGAAAGAGATGTTCAAACTTCTCTATATTGTTTTTAGCAGAATATTTTCTTATCTCAGGTAGGTTATGTGGAATATTCACGTTATGCTTTGTTTAGGGAAAAGATACCAATATATTTAGCAAATTACAATATACTTTAATGAGAGCTATGGTGAAATTATAAAGGACTTACCCAAGTTGAATAAGACAAAGTTAATAAGAAGACTGAATTAAAAAAGATTGAATGAGCCACAAGAAAAGTAGTTAAGAGTTTATAGGTCATCCTAAAAGGTGTTCCCTGCACTTTTTTGCACTCCGGAATTAGTCGTTG
The DNA here is from genome assembly GCA_013401335.1 of Brachypteracias leptosomus. Lineage (NCBI taxonomy): Eukaryota > Metazoa > Chordata > Aves > Coraciiformes > Brachypteraciidae > Brachypteracias > Brachypteracias leptosomus. Next base: position 31,962 of record VYZX01015869.1, on the reverse strand, counting down.
AAATGTTCCTGCGTTCATATCAGATTAATTTTCAGCAAATGTTGCACCATCAGTACAGGGCCTGTACTCCCCTAAGGTCTGTTTAGGCTAACTGGAGTAGCATCCAGTAATTACTGCCAAGCTGAAAGAGAAAAAAACCTCAGATACTGGCACATGATTTCAAACTTTTCTTTGAGTAGTCAATTTACCACCTCAATTCTCTCCTGGACCCCAAAACAACCCATAACTGGAAGTAAATTTGCATGATAATAAATTTCTTACAGGAGGCTTGCTCAACAAGGCGGGTGGGAGGCAGGGGGAATCTTTTCATGCTGTTCTTTCCAAACCTTGTACAGAAAGTGTTCCATTCAAAGTGAAAGCATTTCTATTGCTTTACAAGGTGCCATATAAAGAAGACAAAGCATGTTTCCTCTATTACTTCTTAGCACAGTAGCATATTGTCCTGGTTTGAGTTAGAACCAAACCAAATCTGTTCAGTGATTTTACTTTTCAGCTGAGACTCTGCTAACTACCTGCACTTTCTGAAGTTAACAGCATGGTTTCACAGACAGCATCTGCTTCTAGCAGTGATAACATTCGATGTTTAGCGTTACTACCAAGGATTGGTGTGTGAAGATCAAGGTCACTGCTAGATCTTGTGTACCACATTGGGGGGTTCAAAAGTAAAGGGTTGCACCTGGGGGGAGGAGTGGCCAGGACAGGTTACCCTAAACTGACCAACGAGCTATGCCATCCCATATATGCCATACTCAGTATAAAGCTGAAGGATCATGATGGTCTTGACCCTTATGCCATCCCTTCAGTATACCCCTATGCCCAGATGCTCTTCCCTTCAGGACGCTTAGGCTTTTTTCCTTCAGCAGACCCTTCAGCCTTCTGTCTTCTCAGCCCTGACTTTGATCCTGATCTGTGTTCCTGAGCCCAGCTCCTGAACCCGGTTCCCGCCAGCTGCTGAGCCCAGTCTGGGACTTTGCCAGTGTCTGCTCCACAGCCTCAGTGGTGACAGTGATGTAATTGCCATCAAGGGGAGGTTGGGTTCGATACTGATTTTGTATATATATTTGTATATATTCCCTTTTATTTTCATTACCTTCATTAAAGCTGCTTTAGTTTTCTTTTTTAATCCAGAAGTCTCTTTCATTCCCTTTCTCTCCTCTTTTGGGAGGGAAGGGGGCCATAATTCTCTCTCCCTTATCCTCTTTTCTCTTCCTCTAACTGGGGGGATAAAAGAGGGGTTAACAGAGCATCTGTTGTAGGTGGATTGACCATAAGCCTCTACACATATCGAGGTAGATTTGGGATCTATGGACCTCCACAGCATGCTACTCCATCACAGATGCTAGAGCTGGTGATGCTGTAGCAAAGCATTTAAATATAACGAGTCTGCATAATGAAATCTTATCACTGTTTTGAAAGTTGTCCCTGTGTAAGGCCATGAGGGAAACACTAGACCTTGCTCGTTTATTTTTCCCTTCAAACTTAATTTTAGTAAAGAGGAAACCGAAGGTTGCCAGCACAGACTGGTTGTATTCATGGGAGGAAAAATACTCAGCTATTCACCTCAACATCCATTTCAATGGAAAGGTTTAATATTCAGAGTAATAAACCCTGTGGCTTTTCTCTAGTTAACATAAGTCTACATCTTATTTTTTTCATTAAAAAGACAAATATCAAAGGAAAACTGAAGCCAAAAAGCAGTGCATGAAAACAGGGACATTCCCAGTAAAATAAAGCCCTCTAAAATAGTTTAAAAAATATAACCATGTACTTGTTAGGTTTTCCCTATAGATCTTCTTTTCTGAATTCTTTGTTATTGCAAGTTTAAATCAACTACTTGAACATTTTATCTAAGAATTTAAAATACATATCTAGATGTCTTTAAGTAGGTTACCTGTGAACTAAAATCAAAAAATATATTATCTATAGAACCATGACTTTAAAAATATGGACTAGAGTTCAGATCTTGCAGGTCTGAACGGCAGTCTTGTTATGAGTGCAGGGAAAAAAGGAACATGGATAAAAGAAATTGAGCAATGATTAAGAGAATGCATGGATCCTGAGATCTTAGTATTTTGAAAAGTAAAAAAGGTACTCATTTGATCATAGAGGTTAGGCTAGGCAAATGAAACTATCTCAAAGATTACATTTTAACATTAAAACTGTAACTTCTGGAAATAAGAAATAATGAGGCCTTGCAGTTCTCTTATGAAAAGTGGAATCTGCAAACATTTAAAAAGAGAGACAGAGGGATATTATTACATGACATGCAGACAGATTAAAATATTATACAATTTTGAAGCTGTGAAAATATATGTAAATGTATAATCTTACACTCTGAAAGAACATGTGTATGTAAGAGGGAGAAAAAGGGAGAAAATGCACTCATGACTTTCCAGTGTGATGTCTGAATGCAATTAAAATCCCCAGTTGTGATGCTGTAGCAGATTTTCGACAGTCAGCCATCCGAATATCATTTTGACAGCTCAGACACCTTTTTATGGTCATGCTGTAGGAAACATCATTGAAGAACAATTATTTTGTACCCATGGCTGGAAAAAAAATAATCAGAATTCTTTCCTCCCCCTGCTGATCTGAATATTTTGTTTGCTCTGCCATAATAATTTACCCCTTGATGTGTGTACTAGGGAACTCCTGCAAAATTGCCTGCTAAATGTTATATTTTCCAAGATCAGCAGAAATGGCAAGGTAGGCTTAAAAAATATTTTAGATGGAGAAAGAAAGTAAAGCTGGATTGTCTAAACCATTACTCATGCAAGCCATTTCAGTGTGTGGCTTGACAAAAGGATTTAAACTGGGGAGAAGATTTTGGACTGAGGTCCTGATCATGGTCCCATTAAAATCAATGGTAATTTTTGCCATTGAAATCAGCAAAAGAGAAAAGCATCCTAAATGTCACATTGCTGCACATTTACAATGATTTGTGACGCTCTTCCCTGGCCTGATTACCTCTGATATTAGTTCCAACTATCCCATTGGCAGATATCAATGTCTGAAAATAATTGATCTTTTTTTATATACTGGTGTAATACAAGCTCCAGCTCATCAGAGTTTTAACAGAACACATACACTCTGACAAAAAATGACTAGCAAATATTCCTTGGTTTTCACCTTCTTTAATTATCAGCAATTTGCACTGATACAGTGTCTTTAATGCAGAAACCATTAAAATACAAACATCCCAGAGGTTTGATTTCATCAGTTCATTCTTACTCTAAATACAGACTTCTTACATATTAAGGAAACTGTGCTGTAGCATCTAGGAAAGAAAAGACCATAAAATTAGAATTTAAAAATGATCAAGAGACTGGATTAAATTTCTTCCATTCCCTTTTCTTGCTGAAGCTTTTGTCACTGAAATACAAATGTCACGAATGTAAGAATAAAACATCTCAGGCATTATGATTCTGCGATAGCTCATTCACATGACAATGACTGCACTGAGAACAGAACATTTCACAGAATGTAGCCATTCTTCTGGCAAGGATTATAATGAGAGGGAGAAACGGTGCAAAATTAACCAATTCTTGCATCTTCCAACAGTAATCTAACAAGCCTCCTTGCGTTCTGTATAATGTGTTATATTAGACCCAAAGAAAGGGTGAGAGGGTGAGAGAGAGGGAAACGAAATACTGTACGCTTGGGTTATAATTAAACTTATCTGCTTAACCCAACAGTAAGAAATCAGCTTTTGCCTGTGCCATTGCCAGCAGGTGCCACTGTAACAAATAGGAAGGTATGCAGAAGATTTTGGAAGAATTGGGATGATGCTGGGGCTATAAAATAAGAAAGGTCTGTCGGTCCTGGGGAGCACTAGCATAAGCACCAGCGCTAGCCTGCTGAACAGACGTGGGGCGGTCACCTCGGTTCCCTGTGTTTTGTGTCCCCATACGCAGGGTGCGGGGTGGCTGCATGGGACTGGTGCTCACTGGGTGTTAGCATGCTCTTTGCTGAGTGGCTGTCATGGGTGAGATCCCACGAGTTTTTGTAATTTCTTCAGTATGAACTGAGATATTCAACCTGATGTTAGGTTCAGCCCTTCAGTTAACTAGGTCATGACAGCGTTACCCCAGACTACCAGCTGTGGATTTTCTTTTAAGATACCATCAATTCCGTATATTTGGCTAGAGAGTAACAGTGCCACAAAACGAATATTGCTTCTCTTTTGGCTTCATTTCATTGGGAGTGTATTTAACCCTTGTCTTGCCAGCTTCCTTTCTGCAGTGGTATTGTAGGTGTGGGTCAGCTCTGGGGTGTGCTTGCAGCTGGCTGTGCTATCCTGTCTCTGCCACGACTCTTTCTGAAGGCCCTGGGGACAGCTGTTTCTAGTGCATATGTGTTTCTTTACAGACATTTCCTGGTTTGGCGAAACATCAGTTGGGGCCCTTTCTGTACAGGAGTTTGGCTTTATTTAGGTATCTTTGTGAACCATTGATATTAAATCCTGTCTCACGAGACTATTTCATCCTGCCTTTATCTGAAAATGATTCACCACAAAAATGTAAGGCTTTAGTAGTCTGAAAACCTCAAGCAGGTTTACTGCTATGACTGTACACCCACCTCCGGTCTCAGGTCCCCAGAGTACCATTTTTTATAGGTTTCAAAAGGGAATCTGCCCTTCTGTGGTAGAGTTTGGGGAGAGGAGAGCTCTGTGTTTACATTCTCTTCTACACTTCTGGAGCTGTGAGAATAGCAGAGGAGTGAAACCTTTGCAGGTTTTGAGATAGTGCTGCATTAGTTCATGCAAGAATACAGTGACATGAGTAAAAAGGATCGCTCCCATGCTACCTTCCTGTGAATAAACTGAAATGCGACCACTGATATTCGTTTCTGACATTCTTGTCACTTCTGAAAACAAAAGCCCATCCACGTAACAACTGTGAACTGCTACACCAGCCACAGATCTTTTTGGTTTTCTGGCATCACAAGTCTGATAAGACTCTTTGTCTTCAGAACTTACTTTAAAAAGATGAGTTTCACTATACAGAAGTTGCTGTACAATTTCCAATTTCCTATTGCATTAACTTTTAATAGACTTATTGCTCCTTGTGAATAACAGGAAAAAATATTCTTGATGTATAGCCTTTAATCTGAATATTTTTTGGTCCTCTTTGCTAGCTCTGATGAAGATTATCCTTCCCTGAGTCTTAGCTGAAATATTACTTAATGTAAGCCTTATCAGAGATGTGGTATGCACAAACAATGTGCTTTCTCCCCTAATTTTCCTATTGCTGTTCCAATATCTGAGTGGTTTGTGCTGTTAATTACCTTCTAGAAATACTCTGGTGGTTAGAATTTCTATATTATGTTAGTTCCACTTTTCTAACATTGTTATGTTGCTGCACATCAATTCCCAACTTAGAGGGATGCTTATGAGTCAGATAGGTGATATGTTTAGCTTAGCTGAAGCTTGTTGTGAGAATATACAATTTTTTCACTGTCTCTTGAAAGAGCACTTCTTGCTGCGAAAGGTGACAAGATGACAGTTCCCCTTTATTCCAGTCTAGAAGTTGGTCATTTCCATTAGGTCTTATTGCTCTTTTCTGAGGAACTGACTCACTTTTCACTTGCAAAAAATTGTCACAGAGCTTGGTCCCAAAACCACACTGAAGTAAAAAGATCATACAGTTTGATGGGGATATCTGCTCTGTTGTTTAATCCTGTCTTAAATCTCCGCTTTCTGCTGCTATGCCTATGAATCACAACTGCTTGGCATTGGTAGGCTTAGAAGAGAGTTGGCCTTTCTGCTCAACCCATTTTACTCTTATTTCTCTCTGTTTTCCATCCAACATCAACTTCATTGTGTTCCTTGCACACCTGCAGCATCGTATTTGACAGCTAGGCTGTGAATTCTCAGGGGCAGGGGGATTAGCTACTTGTCTGTGTTGAACCGATCACAAAACAGCACAATTCCTTGATCGGTAAATATAAATAACAATTATATTACAGAAGTAATGTTCAGAAAATGAACAAAACTGGAAATAAATATTTTGGAAGGCCCTACTTTTTTGGCTTCACTCCTCCAGAATCTGTAACAACAGGGATCCCAAGAGAGCAAACGAAAGCTCACAGATATCTATGGGCAGTGCTTTATTTTCACTTGAGTTTAGGCTTAAATTAACCTCTTCTGGTTAATTTTGGACTCCTTCCCTTCTCTTGCAAATGCACTCAGAAGATAGAGATCAGTGTGCAGTGGGAAAAGGAAACAAAGCTGACACATGGTACATATTCCTTAGTAAGAAAAAGAGGAAAAAATAATGTTAAACAACTCAAGAAAATATTGCTTAAAATACATTTTATTCATTAAGATAGAAGAGCTGGATATGAACCATGGAAAATGTAGAGCTATATCTTTCAGCTTTGATATTTTTGCAACTTAACTCACTTATAGGCTTCAGAGTTCCAGAAACTTCTGTATGGAATGTCTTCAATTGGTTTTGGATCTGTCATGAAGTCCTAGAAAATGACTTATTTTGAGAGACTTCAGTGTTCCCTTTGACATTTCAGATTTTCTCAGTTTGAGATTCTTTGCAGCTTTGAATATATTCATGTACCAGAATGAATCTAGGCAGTCCAGATACATATATATATGTTCATATATGTATTTGTATACATGGATGTATGTATGTGCGTATAGATTTATATACGTGTATGTATATATAGTTGTATATCTGATAGCCAATAGTCTAATTTTTATTTACTTTTTGTTGAGAATTAAAAGATATTTTTCCCAGAGCCTCAACTATCTATTTTTCTAGTTATTAATCCTTGGCCTTCCTCACTTGAGCTAGGCTACGCCCTATTTCTCAGTTCAGTTTAGCCCTTCATAGTTACGATCTTTAATTTGTGATAGATTGCTATAATTAAAACTTGCAATTGCAACTCTTTCTGAGATGAAAAGTGTTATTAATTTATACCGGTTTATTTTTAATTAAGCTTTATTTTTATCAAGCTTTATTTTTTTATTCAGCTTCATAAATATATTTGTAGAATTAGATTAAGAATCTTTCAGACAAGAATTTTTGATTTTCAGATCACTAGTGAATGAACTGGTGCTCTCCATGTCTGGACAGCTTCTATTACATTGTGGGCACTTCAGGAAAGAAACAATGAGTAAATACTACACCTGAAGTGTTCTCCAGAAACTTCTTTTAGTGTGTCAGATCATACTCTATTTTTATGTTGCTTGTGAACAATCAGTTGTTGCTGATCCTTTCCTTCTTCAAATTCTTCTGATGAAAATACTCTCCAACAAAGGTCTTTCTGACATTACTTCAGTCTGATTTCATTTCATGTTTAATTTCAGCATTCATAAATCAATTATGACTTGCTGTGTAGTCAGGTATTTCAGGGGCTAGGCCCAATAGCTGTTTAGACTTATATATTTTACCGAGCTTATATCACACACAGATTTAGAGCTGGATTCCACTCTCCATTACAAATGTGTATTTGAAGTAACTCTAGTGAGATCAGCAGAGTTACAGTGATGTGAGAGGAGGGAAGAATCCAGCCTGTGATCTGTCGAACTACATATATTTAGATGGCATGCAGACCTTTTTGTACACTTAAAAACTATTTTATGATATCTTTCCAATGTGTCTGGCTGATTTACAGCATGGGAAAGCCAAGGAATTTCTAAAACTGAATCCATATAAGACAAAATTCCTTTAATTGGACCTTATCCCAGTTTGTCAACACTCTTCCATCACTTTCAAAATTGACAGTTCTCAGATAGCGCCAGTCCTAGGGGTGGAAAATTTAGTTTTGTGTTTGTCTTGATTCTGTCTCTTCTGAACCATGTAAATATAAATATTATGTTGTCATGTTTAACTCAGAGTTATACCAAACCTTAAACCAGTAGTAGCTGCTGAGGATAGTAAAATATTAGAGTAGATGTAAAAAGTGCAAGAGAACATGTTTGTACACATGTGCGTGTTTATATAAGCCTGGACAACTAATAATTGTCTTCTAATTAGATGAGTTCTTTAGCAGCTTCAGAATGTACTGAATTACATCATGCATTTTCTCGACACAGCAAAACTTGATCTGTTCATTTCCCTGAACTCATATTATCTATCCATAAAATGTCATATTGATTTTTAAATACCACTTGTAAACTTTATGCTGTCCACATCCTGAACTCAAGTGTCTCTGGGAACTACTGATAGCTTTTGTTCTGCTTCACTTGTTTACATACCAGTAGTAATCCTTTTTTCAACACTACTAGGATTAATTTTAGATCTCAGTGGATCTAGATTTCAATGAATTTAATTCGTCTGTACTATGGTTTATTTTTCTGAAAATTCAAGCAGTTGTATTTTACTGACAAATATCTTGGTGGAAAATGGCTTCTGTGTCAAAAGAATGTTTTCTTGGAAATAACGTTTTAAGTTCACATGAGGTTTCAGGCTAACATTCTCCTCAAAGGATGAAACAAAACAGCCTATGACTTAGCTGATTAGTCACAGGTAAGCAAGAAAAGCCAAATTTTAAATATTTTTTACCAGCCCATAGACTCTTAAGAAAGATACTTGTCCAGTACATTCGATAAATCTGTAAGTCCAAAGGAACTATGTTTGCCCCACTGATGGTCTGCAAACAGAAAAAAAAAAATGCAGTGGCTATTTTATTCATTTTTTTCCATCCAGATCTAGTAGAGACTGTATTCTATCTGATGAAAGAATTTAATAGCATAAAGCTCTCTAAGCTCAAATGTAAAGTTTATTAAGAAAGAACTCCTTTCTTCAGTCCTCTCAGTTCTCCTATTGATGTTAATGCGTGTTTTACCCACTGAATTCTTCACTACTTGGGCCTTATACAATTTAGGTCATCCATTTTGGGCTAAACTTTGGGAAATCATGATTCTTGGCATACTACTCTTCCACTGTCACTCCCTTACAGTAAATAAAAACAGTGGAGAAGCTTGATGACAGCAGTACCAACTTGAAAATATAACCTCGGCATCACTTGAAATGAAAACACACACATGTAAATGTTCTGGAATCGTAACATTAAAATTAAATCCCACTTCAAATACAATTCTTTAATTGGGAAGCATCCCAAGCACAAAGAGTTCACTTCCCAACAAAGACAACTATTATGCTTGTATGGCTCCCGTACAAGCCTTGGGTGTATCTGAAGTTAGCTGTTGTTATTCTGGCCTGACTTTCCAACCACATTCATTTTGTTAAATTGCATTTCTATAGAGACTGGGTTAATAAGCTGCAAGTGTTACTAATTCTATTGAACCACTTTTTTTCCTTTTAAACAGAAGATCAAAAACCTAAACCACTTTCTATTTTTAAATGCTGTATTTCCATAAACAAAAGTAGACGTTTGAATAACGACCTTATTAAGATTAGGTGGTCTTGAAAAGGAGCCCTGTTTCTCCATGTTTATTACTGACCACAATACTAAATTATACAAATCTTAAAAGTATGTTTGAACAAAAGAC
>VYZX01015869.1:8250-22484 GCA_013401335.1 Brachypteracias leptosomus | reverse complement strand
TCTGTGGGTGTGATTTTAGTGCTGACAGAGGTAAAGATTAAAAATCCATTACAGCTTCCACAGGGCGGTCAAAAGGGTTTGCAGAAGGGGCCAAAGCAGACTTGCCAGATCTCTTTGGACCCTTAACGAGACTTTGAGCTGTGTTCTTTCCAGAATACCCTGAAGCAGATTTAAAATCCCACAGGCAGGAAGGGGCTAATGCGTCTTGAGGAGTATTGCTTGCTTTCACAGGCTTTGGAGAGCCATCTGACAGTACTGCTCGGAACTGTTTCAATGACTGCCTCTTCCTAGCGGGAGTGGGGAATACAGTACTATGTAGAAAGACAGATGCATGGAGCATGTGGCACCTTAGATAAAAAAGGACAATGCTCCTTCTCTCAAGCATAAATATCCAGGACTTTAGAGATATCATAGTAAAGTTTTAGTGAGGCACTTGACAAACACCCAGTTTACCCAGGTCCAAACTAGTCTTCTAGAGAGCCAAGATGAAAAGAAGTGAGAGAGCCTGTGGCCTCAACTTCTGTGTTCTGGAGAGAGAAAGGATGCTGCTACTGTCACTGTGTATGTAGAAGAAAAGACTGTGCCTTGATTTGATGCCCTAAACCCAAGTGATTTAACAGCTCTGCTATGTGTTGAATCAGAATCTTGGCCACTCTTGCTCTAAATACAGAGTATATCATTCATACATTCCTGAATTCACACAGCTTACCCTTTTTCTGGAGAAAAAAACAATGAAACAAAACCTCACTAACATTTCCTTACTTTCCTTGCATGTTTGTTTACTTTCCATCTCCACATTTTAACTTTCTATTTTTATTCTACTTTTTTTTTCCTTTGCCTTTTCCAATCTTCTTGCTCTTTCTGCTTTTCATGCATTTCACATTAGATTCTTGTTTCATTTACCTCTTGTTTTGGAAAGGCATTTCAGATTAATTTTTGAACTTCTTTTTATCACCTTTTTGTTTCTGTATCTCCTTCTAATATCTTTTTCTCACACCATCTTTGCTTTTACTTCCATTTCTCTCCATTTTCTCCCTTCCCATTTCTGAAATTTCTTTCTGTTCTCCAGTATTACACTAAAGCACTGTGCAAATAAATGTCTTTGCGGGGACTTTTATCTTTGGAAGTGTTTTATAGCCATGAGATGCCTCTTCCCAGCACCCTTGCAGAGATTTATATACAGACTGTGTGCGTAGATCCATAAATGCATGTTCACCTGCTTGGCATTTGTGTCTGAACTTTAGTAGCTTGAACTTCATTCTTAAGTTAAATGAAAGAAATGACCAAATTCTCTCCTGTATTCAAATCTGCAAACTTGGCACAGAAGAGAAAGTCACTGGTAATGAACCTCCCTTAGGAAAAGAGTTAGAGACTGACAGAGTTCTCTTGCCTGTGCTGCAGTGACAGGGACCCCACTGTTCTGAGTGTTTTCTATCTTATCTTGACTGCTAAACCAGCCTGGAAATGGAGAAGCAACTCCTGCACAATTACACTGCACACCCTCGAGCCTTGTAGAGCTCCTGAGCTGGTTTCAGTCCCAGGAACTGTAGTCACCTGTGAGGTGGCGGGGTTTTAGCAGAATTCAGCTAAACATAAAGAGACTATTTACTGAGAAGGGAGTTTGCAGTATCTTTGTCCCTTTAACCTGACATCAGAAGAAGGATAATCCAGAAAAATCAGAATCGTAGCTTTTTGGCTTAGTGATAGGACAAATTGCTCTTCACAATCTATCTTAGAGTCTCTCATCACACTAATGAGGTCTGTCCCAGGCAATCTCTTCCTTCAGAAAATAAATCCTATGTTGTAGTAAGGATTTTTCATCATATCTGTCTGCATTTGCTATATTTCCTTTCAGGTACCTTTCTATGGTACTACTTTTCTTATGGTATCCTCTGTGTCTCTTCCCTCATCAATAACCAAAATGAATGCCGCTGCTTCTTTTTTGCTTCTTTTTAGTTCTACTTCTCCAAGGGCACTGCTGCTCACCAATTCCATTATGGAGAGAAAAAATACTTTCTGACAGCTGGAATGTGTGATTTTCCTTCATCATCTTCAACCTATGTCTGCATCCAGAAAAGAGAATTTCAGTACCTCCTAGAAAACACGGATCTTTCACCAATTTAACACAAGTAAATGCCTTCATATGCTTCTTTACTAAGTGGGAAATTTCATAAGAAGCTTTATGGACAGTGGCTCCTTCATTTGTGGCTAAAACATTTGTTGCTTTTGCAATTTGCAGTGATTGCTTAAGAAAGGAATAGTTTGTTTTTGGAAAGATGCTTTGAGTTCAGTGGGTTTTGTGCATAGTTAACGACAATGCTTTAATTTTGTGGTGGGGGTGGAGATGCAGTTTGTGCTTCTTGGAATCTTTGCTGCATTCTTATAAATTACATGTCACTGGAAGCCTGGTTTTGGTTTACTCCAAATTTAAAAGAATTCCCTCCCTCTGCTTTTATTAGACCAGGGGTCAATTCCAGGAGCTCTGGTGGCAAAAAGCAACTGAGCAACAAACACATCTAAATCCCTGAAGATTATCTGATAAATCTCCAATGACTAGGGGCAGATGTTCTGGCTTGTATGCCATCTCTTTCCAGTGTCTGGGAACTGGGAGTGCAACCAGAATGTGACTGTGTTCAGGAGATTTACATTTACCAGAAAAATCTCTTATTCTTACTCATCAGTGCTGGTGCTCTGCCTGGGGTAAAGTTGGCACAATGGTAGGAAGGTAGCTAAAAATCTTATTTGTCCTCTGCTTCTCAATCAATTGTGAAGAATAAGGAGGAATCTGATCCTCTCACCTTTTTTGGGTTGTTTTTCTTTTGTATTACACCAACATTTGCTTAAAATAATCAAAAGACTAATTAATAATTAATGGAATAACAAAGAAGGTATTGCATAGAGGCAGTAAGCCCTGAGATATAATGACAGGTTAAAAGGTAATAAGTGAAATGTAGCTGACACAAACACACCACTTTTGAAGCCCATACTGACTTTGTATGGCACTGCCTCCATCCAGACTAGTTTTAACTCTGGGATGCCTGCACTAGGCACTGCTGTTCTGGCTTGCCTAGAATCCACACAATGCTGCATATGGACACTTAATGTAGGCTGCTGGCTTTGAATACATGCATGGCAAATGTGCTCTGTATGGTAGTGCGTAAGAGAGAGAGAAAATGACAATATCCATAGCTATGTCCTAAGTAAAAAACATTCAGTAATTCAAACTGAATCAGGGTCACAGTTTTTAATAATGTAGTGTCAAAAAGTAACACCTAAATTAGGGATTTGATTTATCTGTGTAATCACTGAAAGTACCCAGGAAAAACAAAGCTGCTGTTTGAAAAGAAAATAACTAAACTGCTTAGATGATTAAATACATAGCTTAAAAAAATGAAGCTTGCCACATAAGACATTTTAAGTTAGTAAAGCTGTGCTGTATCATTATGGAAATGAAAATAATGCAACAAATGTTGTTGTTGTTTACCGGCTGTTGCTTTATGCTTGTGTATAAGGTGATGGAAAAAATGGTATATCCTTATATGGGCTACATTAAGTGTTCACATAATTACATACTCCATTGTAACTCAGATCACAGGTGTCAGGTCAAAATTCTGTCCTTTACATCAAGAGAAACAACTTTAAAGAAGAGAGGTAAGAAAAAGCTTCTGAATGTTCTCCACTATCTCATAAAGTGATCCTCAAGAATTATGCTGAGTTTCCCAGAAATCAAGATGTCTCTAAATGTTATTTTTAAATTCCTATTCTTCTTTGTATTTTGAAATAAATCACTTTGTATGAAAAGGCTCCTCCCAGCTGTACTGTCCTTCTTTTCTCAGTTGGGGTAGTCATGTGGAGTAGAACAGTTTCAGGACCCATTATGCAATGTGATGACAATTGGGGCTCAGCAAGCTTCTCCATTTTGCCAGTTTCTCCCCAAATTCAAGTTATCACTTGACAACAGACAGTGGATCTGGTTTATAATAGAAGCTTACAGCTGAAAAACTTCTTGGAAAGTCATCTAATCTAATCTCCTACACACAACAGGATTATCTACAGCCATGCCATTTCTGACAGAATTTTTTTTCCCAGCCTACTCTTAAAAGCTTTTAATGATGGAGACATCACACTCTGCCTTCTTTTCTGAGCAAAATAACTTCAACTTATGTATTCATTTTCCAGCATATTTCCTAGATTTATAACCTCTCTTTCAGATTTATTCCAATCTTCTTAGCAATTTAGTGTCCTAAAATCGGCACAGTATTCTAGATGGCTCCATTCTAGAAGGAGCAAACAAGTGAAATTCAACGTCCTGGCAGAATCTGACTTTTTGTTGGAACTGATAAAAATTAGTTTCAATTCATGCCATCTGCCTTGATGGTATGTTTCAGAGGGAAAAACCTTACCAGTGGAAACAACGAATTTTTTCTTCATTGAATATTAAGAGCAATCATGCCATAACCGCTTTTGCTCACTCCCAACAGTTGGTAAGATCTGTTGGCCCTGTTACAGAAACTTCAAGATACCCAGTCTTTTATACAGTTTGCAAAACTTATATTGTTCTAAAGTATTTAACACCATTAAAATCTTGGAAATTTTTGGTTTCCTTAATGGATAGTAATGAGGCATTCATGGTATTCTCTGTATTTAGCATACATGGCCATAACAGGCACATGATTTCAACCTCTGAGTCCATCTACTGGGCTATAGATAAACATATAGAGAAATTATTAAGTACTGGATAACAGGTCTTGGTGGAGATGGCCAATCTGAAAACAAAGGTCAGAGCTACAGCTACGATAAGATCATACTTGGCAGAGGGTGGAGGTGTGTTTCCCTTTTCTGGAGCAGACACAAGCTAAAATACCTACAGTGTAAAGTGCTGTAGGATACAACTCTACCAGCACAGGGGGCTGGAGCCACTCCCTTACCTTGCCGAAGAGCCATGGCTACCTTTCCCTGCACCCCTCTAAACAAAACAGGGTGGACTCAGTGATCCTCCCAGGATTTTGTCCCGAATAGCTTTTTCAAGGAAAGTGCTAGTCAGCATGATTCAAAACCATGACAGGGTGTTCTCAACATGCAAGCAGTAGGAGTGGCTCCAAAACAGTGACCAAATGTTGCCCCTATTTACTTTGGTATGGATGGACAGGGCAAGGTATCCTCAGCAAGGCTTCATACACCTGCTTGCTGCCCTACTTTCTTCCCCTGTCCAGGAGGAGGAACTGGTAGGTATATGGCTATTTGCATCCAGTTTACTATAACTTGGAGTTTCTTTTTCCTTTGGGAAATCTCATATTCTGGCTTGAGCAAGGTCTTTACCCTTTCTACCACTGCAGGAGTTTAAAGGTAGTACAGAGCAAAGTTATTTTCATATTTTTCAGCTTAACAAACAGTATAAAATTAAATTGTGGTCTTTTTAGGCCTGGTTTCTAGTAAAATAGTCTTTCTGAATTTCCTGGGGCAAACTTGGTTACATCATGCCCAGTGACATACTGTTGGCATATAGCAGTAGACTGTAAAATGGGGAGAAGTAAATCAAAGGCATGTTAATATTAATACATCTGTGTTGCTTGCTGCTTGAGGAATGCAGTAGAAAGGGAGTCATATGTAGTTTATAGAAGAAATGAATACATTCCAGATGTTAACCATGTGACCAAGCCTTGTATATACAAAAAGGGGTTTCCCAGTGCCTATTTAATCTCCACATAAAAAGACAGGTTTTCTAAAACACTTCCCACTATATGTCAGCATAAATCAGGGGCATTTTTCATCTTGAATCAGAAATTTAGTAAATAATACCCACCTATTATAGCATTTGTTTATTCATAAACATTTATTTATTAATGAGAAACTAAGATGAAATGCTAGTGGAAATCTAATGCATGTGAAAGTTTTGAACTGAGGTTCCTGCTCCACCTACAGCTTTCGCTGCTATAGTCAGGTAATCCAGCACAGCAGAGTATCACAAGACTTACTTGATGGTGGATCCTGACCCAACAGACATCACAATTCAGGGACTTTGGAAGAACTGATATTTGCATGGGCAAAAAGGGAAACACCAGTAATGTATTTATGCAGTTATTATTGACTGTTCAGTATTGGAAACTTGGAGTATTTATATTTTATTAACATTAATTTGAGTCAGAGACAAGAAAATATACTGCATTTGTTCATCATTGGACAAATGTTGTTCTCATTATGCTGTTTTTAATTTGGTGGTGTTTTACCTGCTCTTTTTGAGGCTGAACTGGAGGCAGGGGAAGTCAAATAAAATGTCACCTTTAAATGCTTACATAAATTAATGTCTTTTAGTATTAAATATTTATGTAGAACATGCGATCTCTGCATTCAATTTAAAATATCTGTGGCAGCTCAAAATTAACATTTTCACTATAATTGTAATAAACAGTTCACACACAATCTGTAGACTTGAAATTAAGTCACTACAATAACTGGTGGAATAACTCCAAATGATCAACAGATTCAAGAACATTGTTAGCTGCTTCCAGCCAAATTGTGAACATGAAAAGAGATGAAATTCTTCAAGTTATTAACTGCAAATTATTTACTCCGCTCTTATTATTGTTGTGGTGTTAAGATATACGATATGCATAGCACCCAAAATGTAGTAGGCATCTTAAAAAAAATTAAGACATAGACTTGGAATGCCATTTGGTTAAATTAAAAGGCCAGAGTACTCTTGTTCTCTTCTATTCGAAAGTCTGTGGGAAGAGGGACTGAAAAGTCAAAGGAGGAAGAAACTTTTGACATTTTCCTTGCTGTGCCAAACTCTCTCTACTGGTTTTGAGATGGATTGCCTCTGGGATAAGTTTCAGATCAGCCCCCAGACTAGTTTCCCCAGTCCAGGAGAATTAGTCTGAAGCCAGAGCTTCATAACATGAGTCATATCATAGCCAGGATGACTTAAGCAGCCCTCATCCTTTCTGCCTCAGCCTGGCCTTCCTAAGAGCCATTATGCAGTATGATATCTCTCTGTTCTGCTGACACAGAATTTTGTTGCTCCTTGCTAATAACAAGCCCAGAGGAAAAAAAAACCTCAAAAAGACAAAACCAACCAAACAAAAAAGGCTTAGAATACACCTGAAAAATCTGTATGTTGGTACAGTTAGAGCTGGTATACATGATAAAAACAAGATTGTAAGAACAGATGCCAAGTCCCTTATTTTGCTGAATTACAGCCCAAGTCCATGCATGTGGAGAATGTGTGCTATACCCCTCTTCTTAGGACTTTGGACAAGTGGTGCCTGAAGTGGCTGTGTTGTCAACATTTTAATTTTCATGCAGAAATCACTATGTGCTAAATTTCTTAGAAGTCATGATGTGTGTCCTGAATGATGGACATTTCCCTATTAGCTTTGCCTGCTTCTCTGGTGGGTGGCCAGGCTCTGGAGCATTGAGAAAATGCTCCCGTGGAGAACGTGGCAGCCTTTGGTGTTATTTCTATGACCAGGAACTCTATGTACCTTTTCCTACCTATGTGATCCCTTTCTGCACTCAAAGCATTAAATCTGAGCTGCAGCTTGCCCATAGGCGGGAGTTACAGACAGTGATTTCAGGTAAACCCACTTATCATATTCAGGATGTATATGGGATTTCTTTGAAGTCAGTCCTTCAATCACAGTCTGATGCAAAACACTGGGGATAAGGAGGAGGCAAACTACTCCTATGGAGAGTGAGGAAAGACAAAGAGACTTAGAGAGGGATAGGAACAGTTTCAAGGAAACTTCTCAACTGCTTAAAAGCTCATCTTGACCACACAAGAAAAAGATGTTCTCTAGAAAATACTGACCTGTGACATATTTATAGAATGATGTCTGTAAGAGATTAAGGAATTACCACCTCACAGGTGGCTTTTTTTCTATTTGTTGCTCAGATATGGTAATTGAGTAGCTGAGAGCTCATACTTGGTTTGGTGCAAAAGAAAACATAACTACTTAAAATCCTTTGGATGTAGGTTCCATCTGTTATTTTAAAGTATTTCTTCAACTGTTGCAGACTAAGAAGTAAGTTTTTTAAATATGTCTCCCTTTTGACTTCTAGCACCATTTGCTTTCCTGATAACAAGTCTTCAGACTGCCTAATTGGCTCCATGTGATGAGAGCTACCACGATCCCTGCTAATGTCCCACCTGGTGCTCAGTGACAGCTCAGGCCCATCTTGAAGCCCAGGAGGCTGGTGAGAAATGGCAGGGCCTCTTGGCTGATGTGGGACAGTGGTCTGGTGCACCGTCGGACCTCAGGGAGCCTTCGCATGTACTTGCAGGCTTGCCCGTTCCTGTGGCTCCTACAAGTAGTCCAGAAGAGTCTGCTTTTGGGTTTATCTGGGAATGGCACGCATTATTCACCAGGCTCTCTGCATGCTTAGCACCTCCAGACTCCTTCTGGCTGTTTATATTTAAAAATAAATCCTAACAATCACTGTTCAAAGTAAGGACTGACAGCCTGCAGCATTTTTATTAAAGCACCCTGAGCAGAAACTGAACAGAACAGATAAGAGTTAAGGGGTGTTTGTAAAACAGGCAGGAAAAAGTCTTCTGATTCATGAACCTTCACCAGCCACAACTTCCATGTCAGAGGAGCAGAGATGCTGAAAGGGTGAGAGCCAAAGGCTCTTGCTTTAAATGTAGGATTTGACAGAAGACCAGCAGGGTAGGACCTCAGGGAATGACTAAGCAAATACTTAGATAGGAGGTCTGTGAGGTAAGCAGAATTAAATTGGTGCATTGCTTTGAAGGTCAGCAATGCAATTTTATAGATAATACTAAGATTTACTGGACATCCATGACAGAGCCCAAAGTTCAGGATTGATGTGCTCAGAAAACTCAGTGCTGATTCTCAGGCTGCAGCACCCTCTGGGGGGAGCTGAGGCTCCCAGAGACCGCCCAGAGGAGTCTCAGCAAAACTGCTCCCATGGGTCTGTGTGCTTTAGGTCAATGTAGAAACGACGCATGGCACCAGTCCTCAGCCTCCACTGCTATTTAAAAACAAGAGGAATTTATCTCCAACTTTATAATATAATGAACATTGAACTCTTTTTAGTAGCATTTACCACACTGGGTATTTTTGCTCTCTCTGGTTTTAATCCCTGAGCACAGCTGTGTTTACGTTCCCTTATTACACTGGGAGTTTGCACTTGCAAACATTTGAACCACAGTAATAATTAAATTATTTCAAGAGATTTTACTTGAGATAGTGAAATGTTTTTTAGATAATGTTGATCTGGTTTTTGAGGGGTTCCCCCCACTCCCAAGATTTTATGTAAAAGATTGTTAAAGCTCATGGCAGCAAAACTCTGTTTTTCTCAATTTGAGTAAGTTCACTAGTCATAACAAAATTAATATTTCTGACTGTATCCCAATGAGTTTCTCACCTGTGTCAATTCTTTCTCTGATAAGATGATTTTTTGTCTATATAAAAATAAATGCATCTGTTCAAGACCCCATCTTTCCTTTCATTGACGTAGCTGATAATACTACATTTGTGCTTCAAGTCATGCAAATGGAATCCTCAGGCTCTAGGTACTCACTGCTGGCTAACCTGGTTATTTTCTTTAAAATATAAATGAAATTATTACTATCCCACTCCATTTTCACACCCTTTATAAACTCCTGGCAGAAAAAGGAGAGATAGATAATAAGATACTCAAATCACTTTCTTACTCTGTAATTAGCACACGAAAAAGGAACTTGCAGAAAACAGTAATTCCTCAATCATTTGTCTTTGTTTTAATTTTGCCTTGAAGCCAACATATTTTCTCTAAGATTTCATTAGCAGCCATTTTGTAAATAAGATTCTCACTAGTAAGAACCAGCTTTGAGTGCTCTATTGCATTTAAATTTAACATTTTTCTATGGCTCAATATAAATTTTTCTTAATGCAGAGAGACTTTTCTGTGATGTTCATAGTTTAACAGGCTGAATCTAATTAAGAACACAAGTGCCTAGAAGTTAAATGCTTCAATACCTAACTCTGAGGCATCTGGCCCCTCTAATGCAGTTCAAAATCTTATGTTACCAAGTACAGCAAGCATCTGTACTTAAGGGAAGATTTAAGCAACTCTCAAAAAGATCCAAAACAACTAATAAACTGAAAAAACAACCCCTAGGACAGTTTTAAAGTCTTCCACGTGGGCTTCTTAGGCCAAAAGAAAGTACCTTAAATGAATTTTTAAATCTCTCCTGAATAGCTCAATATCTTTATAACAATTGAGTAGAGTTCTACTCTTTCCACCTTAAAAAGATCATCAAGGGGAAAAAAAAAAAAAATTAGAAAATCTCTTTGGAATAAATACTGCAAATTAGGGTGGTATTTCTGTCTGTCATTGCCAAGCTGAAGCATCATGAGCCTTCTGCATGTCTGCAGGTGAGCCTAAACTTTTCCACCCATCTGCGAAACTGTGCTGGGAAGAATAGCAAGTATTTTCACCAGCTTGTGGGAAGTTAGTCCAGTCCCCTGGAAGGGAAGTAAGAAATGTGTTTTAATTCACAGGAAAATGGTTTAGTCATGTGACTCCTATAGAAAATAAAGGCAGGGTCTAACCTTGTTGTGTTTGAAAGAGACAACTATGACTTATGCAGTTTGACATAAACTTACCTTGTCTGTCTGTGCAAGGAAAGTGAAGCTTTTTAGTTACAGAAGTTTTAACAGGTCAGCTTAATTGCCTGGTTTGCTTTCAACCTGAATCCTTATTCTTTATCTAAACCCTCCTTGTCGCATTCAGTTAAAACTAGGGACCAAAATGCTTTCTGCACTTGTTCCTCTTTTACACCTCAGCTCCAGGAACAGAAATGTCCCTGGGGAAGTTTTGCTGCTCTTGCTAAGTGAGGAGAGGTGTGCAAACAGGAGCTATGATTTCTAAGCCAGAGGTAAAGCAATTTGTTGTTGCTCAAAGACATGCAAGGATAGAGCTTCTTTTGAGTCTTGGAAAAAAATTTGTTAACACAGGGCTGTTTTAGCTATCTGGGACCATACCCAAGTGGCTCCAAGTGTTGCTGAGGCTGTATTGTCCCCAGCTTTGCTCAGGAGAATTAGTGTTGCCTTCTTGCCCAGGACGGGTTGCAAGATAAATAAATATATATGTATAATTGCTCCAGAATCCTTCCCAAGAGAGCTCACGGGGTGGCAAAGCCTATCAGAAAACCCCTGTGGAGTGGAGCAAGCTTCTGGAGATTAAATCAGGGCAACACTGCTCCCGAGCCAACTTGGTCTTGCCCTGACTCTGTTCTTTCTTATTCCTCCCTTCCTTTATTGTCTCTGTTGGTATAAAGGCTTAGTGATACAAAAAGGCATAAGCAAGGCACACCCATGTTGCACTGTAAGGAGTACCACAAGATTCATGTCTTTCTAGGATTGGACTCTGTCTATAAATTATAACTACAGATATTTCTGCTTGTTGCTTTACTAAGTTTAAAAATGTAGTCACATGAGCAATAAGCATTCAAATCATATTGTTATGTGCTCGTGGCTGATTAGCTGACTTGAGGTGTAAATGTGATCATCAATAAAAAGCATAATGAAAGCTTGTTATTTTTAAACATAATTAAGTCAAAGGAAAAACAGTTCAGCATGACTGTAGAAATAGTAATTGGTTCATTACCTGTAATCATGTTAGCCTGCTCACATTATCAGAGACTAACTGGAGAAAGAATTGAAAAGGAGAATATATCACTGCATACACAGGTGTGATCTGTCTATCTACATGTGTTTTATTGTATTATATGTATTTCATTAATAGCTTCTTAGATAAAAGAGTATAGGAGGAGTATAGCAATGCAAAAACAGAGGTACTGAGAAAAATATAAAGGTACATTAGGAGGGTAAGAGAATGATTCATTCATCGGATAAGTCTAAATACAAATAATTTACGTTGCTATCTGTAACACCAGGAGTGACACCATGTTTCAGTGGAAAGAAATCCTTGCACCATTTCCTTTCTAGTACAAATTGTTTTTGAGAGAGGTAAAGTATTTTTTCAGCACCTGTCTTTTCCTTTCAAAGAATGAAGCGGAGATGTAATGGGACAACTTTTACAGTATGTTGCCTGATCTCATACTATGTTTTTCAAAGTCTCATTCTTAAAGTTTCCATTCTATTTCTTTAGAAGACTAATGGCAGGGATTATTTGCCTGAAAATATCCTGTTGGTTCTGACAACAAATTCGGCCTCTGTTGAAGGTTACGAAATTTGATATAAATATTCCATAAACTGCCTCATGGGAGCAAGTGCTGTCATTTGTCCATTGTATTTACTATGTGGTTTTGGTTTATAGAAAAATATTGTACTACAGTGCCTTTTAAACATAATTGAAAACATATATGAATTCAACTATCAAGTAGTAATATCAAGGCCAAAAGTCAATGGGTTATCAGGGATCTCAGCCCTTTGCCCTCTTTCCTCTGACATGGTAACATGACACACAGAAAGCAGCCTTGTGGACAGTGCAATGTCATAGATTTAGGTGTCACCTTTTTTGTCTATTGTTATAAACATACTGCTTCAGGGAAGGCTGAGGTATTTGCATTCCACTAGCAGCTATATGCCTTAGTATAGTAGTTCCGGAGTTTGGAAAGGACAGGAATACAAATTAATAACTGCTTCTTGGTTTATTCTTTAACTTTTATTTATTGTTTCTAATGCCATTATTATGGGAACTAGTTTAGACAGATTTATATAACAATGAGGAAGTCATATAGCCAGCAGGGAACAAGTGGGGATGGTAAGGGTAGAGTTCTTTGTCATACTCCACTTTTGTCTAGGATCTTGCAGCAAGAAACTAGTCAGGTTTCCTCCTTAGGCAATACTTACACATTTGTCAGGACAGTATGGTCAAATGACCACCAGCTGGTAAAAGACTGAGCTGTGGAAGACAGACAATTAGGTTAGATGGGTTCAGACTTTGATCTGACCCAGTAGAGCTTTTCTTATATTCTGTTCTTACAGAAAGGGAAGGATCNTAACCAATGATATACATCTCCTCTATGAATTTGCCTAATGCTTTTTTAAATCCAGATAAAGTTTTGTCCTCTACCTGATCCTACTGTAGGCAGTAGGTTTCACAATTTAATTACATATTGTATAAAAAGTACTTCCATTTGTTTGTTTTAAACCTGCTTTCTTTTTCAGTAGAGCAAATACTGACAATAACCACTGTTTTGTTAGTGTAAGTGCTCACACAACAGAAGTTTCTGCTGGCAGAGCTATGTTGATTAGGGGTCACTTCTCAGCTATGCTAAAAGCTATGTTAGCAAAAAAGGGAGACATGTCCTTAATTAGGAGGCTTCTAGGAAGAATAAAAGGTCAGGCTGCCTTCTCCCCATGAAGAGAGGGATTTTGGCACCTGGTCTGCACTTGATATAGAATTCAGCTACTTGATCACTTTTGTTTCAGATCTGTAAGTGGATCTTTGCCATTCTCTGAGCCTCTTGCAGGTGCTTAGCTAGGAAAAACCTCATGTATATACAGTGGATGTTCAACTGTTTGACTATTATATTGTACTACTGCTAAATGAATTTGACTGTGTGCCTTGTCTCCCTCTGCCAATGTACTGAAATGTGGTTTCTTTTTCTCTGGTGGCCCTTCTCAAAAATCCTTTTCATAAATAAATTTCAGGTGATAGGCTGATCTTGGTTCACAAGCACCCAGAAAAAACAGCAATCATGAAATCGTGTTCGTTCTTCCACTAACAATACCTCTGTTTATACCAGGGTGCAATATTGATCCATAGCTGAAAGTACAAAAAATTTCTGTATAGATGAAATGCTTATTGTCCTTTCTCATTTGTGAAAATGATCTCTTGAAAACTTTTCCTTCTCATGGGCTTTAACATCCCATTTTTGTCTTTAATAGGAAACTCAAGTCCATGTCATACACAGGTGAGTTGGTTTTCATTGTTTTTTTTTCTGTTGAATTTAACCTGATTAGATGACTTTGTTGTTTTCTATAGAAGTTTGTAGCCTTCAATGCTCTACCTCCAAGCCTTATTTTATTTCCTTACTCTGCATGCAACCTATCCTGGTTTTTTCAGTGATAGAATCATAAGCTTGCAATAGTCTGCAGGCTGTTAGCAGTTTGGAGTCAGCCAGGGCAGCTGATCTAAGATGGCTACAGGTGTATCCCATACCATAAACATCATCAAAGGGGGAAATTTGCTTAGAACAGAGGATCTCCTACTTGTGCTTCTGCTTAGGCTTCTCCTGACTCTGCTCCTCTTCCTGC
>VYZX01015861.1:7443-28671 GCA_013401335.1 Brachypteracias leptosomus | reverse complement strand
GAAAGGTGATGGATCAGCTCATTCTGGAGGTCATCTCTAAGCATGTGGAGGGAAAGAAGACTACCAGGAGTAGTCACCACAGATTGACTAAGGGGAAATAATGCTTGATAGATTTCTATGATGGGATGACTATCTGGGTANGGCTGTTTAGCCTGGAAAAGAGAAAGTTGAGAGGAGACCTTATCAATGCTCATTTAAAGGCCAAGGGTCATGATGATGGGGCAAGTCTTTTTTTCAGTGGTGCCCAGTGATAGAACAAGGGGCAATGGACACAAAACTGGAACACAAGAAGTTCCACCTCAACATGAGGAGAAACTTCTTTACTGTGAAGTTGATGGAACACTGGAACAGGCTGCCCAGAGAGGTTGTGGAGTCTCCTCTCTGGAGATTTTCAAAACTCACCTGAATGTGTTCCTGTGCAACCTGTCCTAGGTGAACCTGTTTTGGGAGCAGGGTTAACTAGATGATCTCCAGAGGTTTCTTCCAACCCCTACCATTCTGTGATTCATTTTGGGTTCCATTCGATTCAGTATATCAGATTACACAAAAAATATGAAGCATCCATCCTGTAAAAATTCTCTGCTACACAGCTTAGCTTTTAATACTCACAGCTTTCAATACCATAGAAAGACTTGTAGACCTATCTTGTCATGTTGAGAAACTACAATGGAAGGACTCTCTACCTAAATCAGATCACAGAGAGGTAGTAATACAGGTGTCAGTAGGCTTCTGGATATCACTTCCAGAGGTTTTTCAGCTGTGGAAACACTTAAGAATGGCCAAAGGAAGACAAGGAGGATAGCACAGTCACTTGGATATCCACATGCAGACCTAATTTCTTTAAAAATATGTCTTAAATATTTTGAGGAGTTTCCTATGTGTACAAAAAAGTCATAATTTACTTTGGAAATGTAAATCTCATATCACTTGACTTTGTTGGATAGTTTATCGTTAGCTTGCCATGGTTTTTAAGCAAAAAAGAAACATGTGAAGCACAGTATAGAGCAAAACATGTGTCTAGGAAGCCATTTTGTGGGTAAACTCAGTAATGAGGAGGAATGTGATTCGTTTTCTATGGTTTTGACTTTTTCTGGCATTGCTGTGCCACTGCTCATTTAGGAAACTCTTGGGTAGCATTCTTAAAGGTGATCTTATAGGTGCTGTGGAAGCAACTCTCCTGGGAGTACTCTGTCAACACCCTGCGGCACAGCAGTCTCTCCTCTCTGCAAAAAGTGGCAGCTTCTGTTTCTCAGCTCCTGCTGAACTCAGCACTCAGCTAATGTGCTGGCTCCTGCAGGGGCAAGGATCCCATTTTCTACAGAAAAGTGGGCTCCTGCTGCTTTCTGGTTTCTGAGTTGTCTCTGCGGGATGTTAGCTCCCAACTCTGTGATCCCACTTGCCTGCAAGCACAGCAGGAATGGGAACTGCTACCTCTCCTGCAAGCATAATTTCTATTTAAAGAGCTGTGATTCACAAATCATGAGGACTTCAAATTTAGCAAAGCGAATTTTAGAAAAGCAGTAGTCCTACCCCTTCTCCCCACTTGCTCTCAGATCTCAGGAGAAACCTGAGCCTGACCAGAGGCATAAACCCACTAGCTACCTAGAAACCAGATGCAGACTGGGGAAACTGCTTTAGAAGAAAATTAGAATTTTTAAGGTTTTTTTTAGTTCAGTTAAGGAATAAGAAAGCAAGCATGCAAGACATACATTTCATTTAAGAAGAAACATATAAACAGTATTTTTATCAGGTCAACCTAGAGAAGATGTGGTTGGTTGACAAAAATGTTTTATCTGCCTTACTGAGATCTTCATGATACACCGATTGGCAGAGTTATTAATTGATTCTTTCTACTTCTGATCTCACTAGGGCCAGCAAGCATTCCTAACAGTTTCTAATGCCTCATCATGACACCCATTATGTTCACCTCTGAGATGTCTAAATGTATTCCATGTATAATGACAACATTATGTAAAATGCAACATGACAGAAATACTTAGAATTGTTCAAAGCTGCACTGTGGAAACCAACCTTATTTGTGCTAGCCATCTGATACAGGATTTGCATGTTTTGGTTTTCTACAGGCACGCTGAGAAACTCAACTACATAAGGGTTTAGACATTGCAGGTGGGCTAGTGTTATATCCCCTGTGACTCCACTAAGAACAGAAAACCAAACACAAACAAAAATAATCTATACAGGAAGAACAGGCATGCTGATAGAGATTGTTTGACATTAGAAAAGCACAGCTACAGCTGCCTACTCTTTGTTACATCTACAGTAAATCTGGGATAATGCTCACACAAGAAACAAAGAACTACCACAGAGTATTCTTAAATAGGAGAAATAGATTCTGAAAGGTGTCAATTTAAGTAATTTAACTACAGCAAAGGAAAAATAAAACAGTTCTCTAAAATTTGAGCCTTTCAATTACAGAAAACAGCTGTGAGAAAATCTAGCCTTACTTTGAAGCAGAAAAACAGGTCAGTTGTATGATACAGGCATAGTATGTGTACTTTGCTTATCTATATAGCACAGTGTCAATAATAAGCTCACATCTACTGCTCCTGTGCCTGAACTGCTAAAAGAGCTGTGCAGGAGGACTGGACTAGATGATCTTTAAAGGTCCTTTCCAACCCAAGTTATTTCATGTTTCTGTGATTCTATGATGTGGTCTCCAGCATGGCAAAATTACTTGTGTTCACAGGAACATATATGGCTTGTTGATTTATCAGTGTTATCTTCCCCTAGTGTCATATAGCAGCTACCTCACAGGTCTCACCCAGCCTAGGAAGGTAAGAGAGTAGTCATTTAACAGAAGAGCAAATTGTACTATCCAGAGGGGGTCTGCAGGTTATGATTACATAAGAAAATTGGTAGGACTTGTAGGATTGGTAACTCAAAATATGTTCCAAACTATGCTAAAAGTAAACACAGTTCATTCTTGTGCCAGATGAGAGGAGGAAATGCAAGTTCTTTTGGATTTACCAAATGTCTTCCCAGTCTGGAAAACTCAATGTGAACAACAATTTGAACAGAAAATGAAGTGTCTGTGATCCAATTTTCTCCAACATATCTGAGAAAGACCTGCAGCATTGCTCACATTTCAAATTCATCCACAGGTAGTTTAACTAGTAGTGCTATAGGAACATACAGAAACATTCCTTTTTGGCTTTGCATTAATGTGTATTATCTCCCAAATATCTGCAAGCCATATCTTCCTTCTTTGTCAGGTGAACAGAACAGTTATTAAAAGACTCCTTATAATAAAAAATTGAGGTAGAGATATTAAACATATACTGCTTTAAGGGCAACTAAATCCCCAATTCCTCCATATCATCACAAAAACAATAGATTGTTTTCTGAAACATATCAAAGCAAAAATCTCTGAAGAATATCTGGGGACCAGAACTGGCAAGATATAAGTTGAGAGCAGAAAGATTAAACAATTTATTATTATTATGGAATTTGGATCTCACTGTAATCTTTCTTAGCAGAGGATCTGAATCAAATCAAAGTGCTGATAGAAAAGATTGTGGACTGAATAGATTAAACAAATGGCAATAAATTGTCAGGTTCATACAATACTTATCCAGCATTTTAGCATTATTCAGGAATAAAATACTTTGCCTATTAATTGTGGTGTATATATAACTTCTCTGCATTCACATGTGATGATTAGGAGGTGGCCAAATGTCTAATCAATATTTTAAAGGTTTTGAGACTTTGACGTCCATGGAACTGCGAATTAATAAACCTAACAGGAAAATGAGTAGGAGCATTATCAAGGAACTGAAGGACTGCTGCGCAAACAGGAAAAGAAAAATCATCACACTCTTTGGGTCTGGACTCACAGATTGTTAGATTTTTTTTAAAGGAGTCAAAGACATATAGATAAAAGAGGCCTTCATGTGATAATTTCCATGAATTTCAGAAAAGCACTCACCATAGGCTCTTAAGGAAAATATAAAATCATGAAATAAGAGAAAAGGATCTTCTGTATACAAATACTTGGTTAAAAGGGGAAAAAAGGTATTAGAAAATGGGAAGTTTACATAGTAAATGAAAAGTCCACGGGGGTCTATGTTTTTGCTTTCCAGTGAAAAGTGATCTGGAAAAGGGCATAGCAAAATTTGGTGGTTAATAACAAGTTATTACGTATGGTGGTACAGATTATGGCTGAATGAATGTCAAAGAATCTATCAAAGGAAACAGTAGCTAATGATAATGGCAGTTGAAATTCAAGATAGGTAGATTTGAAGTGTTGTACAAAAATAATCTTAGCTTGATAAACAAAATTATCAACTCTAAGATGACTATTCCTATTTGGGAATGAGATCTTGGAGGGATAGCAGTTCTAAACTGAATGCTTGGTGGTGGGTGAAAAAGCCCAAATAGGAAAGAGAGCAAAAATGTTACACCCCTGTATAAATCTGTAATACACCTACAACTTGAAATTATGTATGGGGTTCATTGTCTGCAACTTGGAAAGAGTAACATGGAAGCGATAAAGGTTCTGACAGGGGTAAGAAGGATGTGAAAGGTATGAATTTGTTTCTATAAGGGGTTGTAATCAACTAGGATTCTTGAGTTTGAAAACTTAAAAATAATAATAGAAGATGTAATAGAGATCAATAAAATCATGAGTGGCACAAATAGAATGATGAAGTATTATATCTGTCTGGATGCATTCCTATGTGACCTGCCCTTGGTGAACTTGCTTTGGCAGGGTGTTGGACTAGATGATCTTTAGAGGTCCTTTCCAACCCCTAACATTCTGTGATTCTGTAACTGTGAGTCTGACAGAAAACCTTCCCCACTTACACAAGAAAGGACAGTCTGAACCTATTCTTGCTTTTATCCCTTCTCTAAAAGGCCTCAAGCAATGTCTCCACAGAACCACATTCTTCCAATACTTAACAGTATGATCCCTAAATCAGCTAAAGGCATTTTGCTGGCAAAATGATTTAGGCAAATTGTTTCAAGAGCTTTCAGAGAAACCAAATTTAAACTTCACTTCAAATTTTAGAGTATCCTGAATTTCAATATTTGAGAAGAAGAAACAAATAAATCTGACTCAGGAAAGAGTAAAGCCATGTTTTATTCTTCCTTCCAGCTACATTGTTCTTTTTGCCAAGCACTTTTTTAAAATAGATTTCTGTGAGATTCTCTGCATAATCACATCACTGAAACACCTGCTGGGCAGCTGTGTAAAATAGTCACTTAAAGTATCATGTATAGGCACTGTGGGCTCTGTATATGTGGTATTTTCTATGGTGAGTTCTTAAAGAGGTAATTTTCATAGTCATCAGAGGTTTGATTCATGACAAGAAGAATATTTAGTTTCTCTTAAGTGAAAAATTATTGCTAACATCTTTTATAAAGATGAAAAACCTGCATATTTCATTTATAAATCTTAGAAGACAGAGTAAGGACAGGCGCACTGAAAATCTAAGGCTTTGGCTGTAATATATTTTTTCAAAATACAAAATCCTTGAAGTAAAAAAAAGAAAAAGGAGAAACTTCTCTTTCTTACCTTGACAAACTCCCTCTATACAATCAAAAAGACATAAGCCTACAAGGGAGTAAAAAAATGGAAGAGGAATGTCGTAGCAACCAACTAGGAATAAATTCAACACAGGAAACAATCTGATTATTTTTTAAAAACCACAGGACATACTGCACCATCCAGCTGACTAACAGGACATTTTCAAAAAGTTAGTAAATTAAAATCTCACTTCATTAGAATTTGTAGTTTATTTACAGAGCTTTTAACTCATTCAATGCATATACAGCTTGTAGGATCATAAATTAAACTAAAAATAGCTGGGATTTCTGTTTTTTTTTAAAATTACCTAGCCCGTAATTAAGTCCAAATACTTTTGGTAGAAGACAAACAAACGGTGATGTTACTTTTAAAAATAGGAACAGATACTCTTGCATTGAAAATAAGAATATTAGAAAATGAAACTGATCCAGGGTTAGAGAATAAAGAATGTAATCCCAACTGACCACCTCTTTCCTACTTTTTTGAAAGCTAATCTGTTAGGATACAGAAATCTCAGTGGCTTCTGACCAATATCTTCAACTCATGAAACCACACTTTTGTTTTAATATTGATATCATCCATTCGCTTAGTCTTACGCAGTCTCAATTTTACGACATGCAGTAATCAAATACTGCTATCTTGCTGGGTTTAAGAGAAAACATAGACATTTATTTACTTTCCCTTTGGGGACAGTCTTGATATAAGTAACAGTCTATGAGATATGCTTCTGAAGGAATTATTTTCAGTCACTACATGAGTTTATATTGAAGAATTCCAGGAAAGACTCATTAGCAGATCTGGAGGGAAAGCATTGTTGCTCATTAGCAAAACTTTATTGCAAACAGAAAAGCAAGAGGAAGCAAAATTTTAATAAAATGTTCCACCTTTTTTCAAAGAAAGATAAAGTACTAAATATACCCAAAGCCTGTTTTTCTAAAAGAAAGTTAAAATTCTGGAAAAATCCACAACAATTTCTTCTGCTAGTAAATAAGTAAATAGTTTCGATGGGATTTTTATTTTTCGACACAGAGAATTTGCTCCAATGATATTGTTATTTCTCAAATTTTCAGAACCAAACTGCATTTCCTGCAAATCCTTTCTTCTGTGTAGCTGATTATATTTTAAAAGTCAAGCAAAAATACTTTATGGGATAAATAAAAGGGGTGTTTATTACATAATTGAAATATGTAGTTATTTTCTAGGAAGTTTAGTGCGTCTATCTATTCCACATCCTTCAGGAAAATGCAATATCATTACAACTATTAAACCCTACATATTTCTGAAACCTAAATTTTTACCCTCAGGGCTTCCCTCCTCGGATGGAAGAAAACAAAACACAGAAACTTATTCCAGTAGAAAGGGTAAATTATAAATTTTATCTCAGTTATTCATTTACTTTAAAGGTTTTAACAGATAATAAACTTTAAGCCTGATTCGTCACTCCAACACAAGGTTAGAGCCAGAATGTTTACTGAAGCAATAGGTTACATCCACTCATTTCTTAGCAGGCCCCTGGGAAGCACCCTTCAGTTCCTGCGCCAGGCAGCATAGGGTGACCTGCAGTCAGGCAGAGCTGCAGAAGCTCTTCATGTCACCAGACCTGTCCGAAAGACCTGCCCATTGGAAACTCACACCTCCCTTGCACCCATGTTGTGAGCAGATCTCACCAGAACGCACCCTACAGCAGCCTGGAGCAACCACTTGCCCCTTCACCATCATCTCTGTACTGCTGTGTGTTCTTCTCTATAGCTGCCCTTACTGTTGTCTTCACAGGGGAAAGCCGTGCTCTTTGTCACATAAGCCTTTGACAGCAGACCAAGCTGACCCTGCAGCTACAGCTTCCCCATGGCAATGGGTGGATTTGGTGGTGGGAGACAAACAAGTACTTAACTACTCTATAAATCTGGCAAAATAAGTAATGGGTACATTTTTGATGAATGACACCCTCACCTGATGGCCTCACAAATATCTGTTACTCTGAGGTGGCTTGAATGTCATCATTTCCTTCNGAGAGGGAGAGGGAGAGGGAGAGGAGTAGAATAGAATATTTTCAGTCAGAACCATCCTACAATGATCATCTAGTCCAACGGCCTGACCACTTCAGGGCTGACCAAAAATTAAAGCATTTTATTAAGGGCATTGTCCAAATATCTCTTAAAGACTGACAGGTATGTCCTCAGCAGCTGGAGCACAGTACTTGCAAAACCAACATTATGTGGGTTTGCTGCCATTTGCCAGTGAAAACTATTTGAAATTCAAGGTGACAGGTCTGCTATGACTTTGCAAGGCCACCCTGCAGTAGGGCATCATCCTTCACCAGACAACCCCTCTACCACTGCCAGACAGCAGCTCCTCAAGCTGAAGGTTTCCTCCGTTCTGTCAACTAGTTTCCTGCTCTATTAATTTTTCTACAAAAACACCAGTAAACTACTTCTGAGTTTTGAGCCATCACTGTTTGAGGAATATAAGAGGAATGTATCCCCTATCCTATACACACCTGTTCTTCCCTCTTTCTCCTCCCTGCTTTTCCCTTATTTTACACTAGTATGCATTTTCCATATCCTTGTTGTTGACTTATCCCAGAAAGCAAACAAGTCACATTTGTAGAACTACCTAAGGTTCAGTTTTGAACAGTCTAACAGCTGATCACAAAAAAAATGCCAGTAAAGTACTGGTGATGGTAGCAGCTGAAACATGCCCCTTAAAAATGCAAAAAACAGAGCTTTGGCTTCCACTGTTTCCTGACGTGTTCCACCAGCCTTCTACACAAAAAGGCAATGTGTTGGCCTGAAAGTGGTAAGGCAGACATGGGAAATTGGGAGTCTTTGGAGGGCCATATCAGCGGGAAAAAAAGGTACTTAAGAAACTGCTGTGAATTTCAACAAAAATTCTAGTAACCTCATTCTTCAAGAACACACAGATAATTGGAACAGGCTCCAGCACTTCAGTTTCTCCATCATATGATGTAGACACAAAGACTTAAGGATTTATGACTGATACTTTAAACTGTAGGATGACTAAGCCTCCTTCTGGTATTTTACATTCCTAACTAGTGTAGTTCTTACTTAATGTATTCAGCCTTTCATCTTAGAATAATTAATTCATAAGTCAAATGCTCAATTATTGGATTTCAATTTCTTCATTTGTTGTTTCATGTATTCTGAGCATTTCGTTAAAACTCTAGATAAAATGTTCCTGCTATTTTCCTTTTAATACTCCTTTCCACTTAATAAAGTTCCAACAAAGATTGTGCTGAGAGAACATAGATCTTCAACTATTGTTTTCTTTATACTGTCCTTACCTTTCATGAAGGATAAAAATGGTATTATTTATTTTCTACATAAACACAGTGATTTAAGATAGATTTATGTTATGCTTATACAAAATCAGGGATAGCTGAACACATTAGTGGGATTAAGTGTTAAGCACTGCAGAAAAAATGTTATTGTGGAAGTGTCAAAATTGCAAAATGCTACTGAACAGAGAAGATTTAAAAACACAAAGCCACAATAGTTTTCTGTTTCTTCCCTATTGTGGGAATTTTGCATGATATATCAACAGAATATATGGAGAAGATTAATCTCCACCCTGGAAACTTATAGGGAAATTGAACTTAGTTACAAAAAGTTCTAAAGTTGGGATCTTTTCTTTTTTTTTTAAACTACAGCATAGTAAATATGTTTCATTTCTGTATTTAGCCTTGAAATTATTGTATATAAATCACAAGCAGAAAACTGTAATTAGTTCTAGAAGAATCCTCATGAATTTATCCACCAAATCTCTAAACAGAGGTTAATGAATGAAAAGTCCTTGAACCTACAATGTATCTTGAGCATACTTGCAAATGAGGATCATCTACAAAACAGCAGAACACATTTTTAAAACTTCCAAAGGGGTAGATAGAAATGCTTCACTAAACAGACAAGCATTATAACTGAAAGTCACACAAAGTTCAGCTGGAATGAACATGGCCACTTTAAAGTGGTCACCAATGACAAGCTGCCTCCTACAGACACTTCAGTAACAGCATGGAAACATTTCAGGCCTATAGTTTCAATAAACCCATTAGCACTCATGTATTATCATGGCAAAGATCACCAGTAGGACTAAATCAGTGATCTATGACATTATCCATTGACAAAATAATTTTTTAACAAAGTATGACCAGTGAAATGGAGACACAGCCTATTTAGCCTGTTGTGGACAGATGCTCTACAGAAACATGTATGGTTTCACAACATGTGTGCATATAAATATGTATATAATACCAGCATACAATAAGATACTGGTCTACTTCGACATAAAGTCAAGTACTGATCAAAATATAGCAACAAAAGAGTTTAAAAGATAACCAAATTCTTTTTTATCATATAACCCTGCTCAGAGCAGGGCTAAATAGTGTGGAGATTGAGAAAGAAAAAAAATAAAAGTAGTATATTAACATGAAAAGGGTTACATGTTGCAAAATAGAAGAGGGTTTTTTTTAAGTCAGTAGGAACAAGTAAAAGCATTACCAATGGGCTGAATTAATAAAGACTGATTGCTTACTGTCTGTTGTAGTACAAGAACTGAGGGACATTAAATAAATTTAGGAGGTAACAGGTGCAAAACAGTGAAGAGGAGGAAGCTGTTCATACAATACGCAGTCAAGTGTTAGAGCATCTTGTTCAAAGATGCTATGGGTACTTTAGTTGAATTCAAAGGACAACTGAGTAAATTAATAGAAGAGAGATTTGCTGAGTGCTATTAAATACAGAAAAGAATATCACTGGTTTTGGAAGTTTCAGCCACAAACTGAGAAAATACTTTAAGGAAGTGTCATTAAATTAAACTACTGGAGGCTTTCTTTACGGGTGTCACACCAAAGGAAATGCAAACTTATCAAAATATGTTGCTGCTAGCAAGTTTCTGACTTCGGTTTCTAATTTCTATTTATTTTTATTCATCACTGTGAAAAGTTTCCCCAGGTAATCTCACCTGGTGTTCTTCTGTCTATAGTCCATGGACTAAGAAAGACTTGTAAAAATCAGAAATAGTCTGTGAAGTGACTACAGAAACATGTGAAAACTACTCACACATCTCCTGCAATTGCAAGCAGGTGAGGCAATAAATAGCGTATAAATAAAGTGCACATATAAACATTCGATATTTAGTTTAATTTTCAAAATAATGTACATAACCACTGAAACAGCTCTGTACAGAATTTTTCAAGAGTTTGGGAGTGCCACTGCTTTTTTCTAAAAGGCTAGCTAAGAAGATTTAAAAGCAATGAGCTATACATTGGTTGCCTTAATATAGCCACACTGACATATGTATTCTTCTTATTCTATACACATACATATTCTTCTTATTCTACACACACCTATACCCATCCAGGTAGCTACATTTTAAGAAATGGGGCCAAGAAGGTTGTAGAAGACAGCTCCACATCCAGTATAATATAACCTTACATATTCATATGTTTAGATTACTACTGTAAGCAAGTCTCATTTCATAAGTATATTTTGAAGCTTCAAAACAGAAAGGTGCACTGTTCCTGATTTTATTTTATTCTGTTCAGTGCAACTGAAAGTGAAGTCACATTTTCTTAGTTAAGTCAAAAACAAAAGAACAAAAGCAACTTGTTTTGTTTGGGGGCTTTGGTTGCTTGGAAGCACTAGAGAGCTCAGATACTTGAGTAAATCAGACAGCGTAATTCATGGTTCATTATGTCTCCTCCATGTTACTCTGACAACTCAGTCATATGTCTTTAAATCTGCAAACAAGAAAAATAAGTAGTTTTGTGAGTAGTAAAACTTAAGAAACTGAGCTTCCCCTGTTTATGTTTTATTTCTGAATTTTCCCAATCTGCCAGATTTTCTTTTCAGTGAGATGTCCACACTTCCGTGAAGATTTTCTGGTATCTGATAACATAGATGAGCTGGCATGACAGTTTTTATCAGAATATATGGGTTCACAAAACTGTTCTGGAAAGATACTCCAGAATTTAAGGTGAAGGAAGCCAACAGGTTTATACAGTAACTATTCTAAAATTCAATCTATATCTATGTGGGTATCTTTTTAATTTTCATCCATGTTAGCCAATGAAAGATCCTGAGTTACCTCACCAGGATTAGGAGCATGGCATCATCTCTCAAAATGAAAAGCTACAGTTAAGTTGGGCATGTCAGTGAACTGTGAAAATCATAGAATCATTTAGATTGGAAAAGACCTTTAAGATCATCAAGTCCAACCATAAACCCAGTATTGTAAAGTCCAGCACTAAACCATGTCTCTAGGAACCACATCTGAACATCTTTTAAATACCTCCAGGGATAACGATTCAACCACTTCCCCTGGCTGCCTGGTCCAGTGATTATTTACCCTTCCAGTGAAGAATTTTTTCCTAATATCCAACCTAAACTTCTCTGGTGTTACTTGAGGTCATTTCCTATCATCCTATCACATTTTGCTCGGGACAACAGGCTGACACACACCTTGCAACAACCTCCTTTCAGGCAGTTGAAAAGAATAATAATTTCCCCTGAGCCTCCTTTTCTTCAAGCTAAACAATTCCAGTTCCCTGTGCTCTAGACCCTTCCCCAGCTTCGTTGCCCTTCTCTGGACCCACTCCTGCACCTCAATGTCTCTCTTGTAATGTGTTGCCCAAAACTGAACATCGTATTTGAGGTATGGTCTCACCAGTGCCAAGTACAGAGACCTGATCACTTCCCTAGTCCTGCTGGCCACACTGTTTCTGATACGAGCCAGGATGCTGTTGGCTGCCTTGACCACCTGGGCACACTGCTGGCTCATGTTCAGCTGGCTGTCAATCAATACCCCCAGGGCCCTTTCTGCCGAGCTTTCCAGCCACTCTCCCCCAAGCCTGTAGCATTGCATGGGGTTGTTGTGGCCCAAGTGAAGGACCTATCAGTTGGCCTTGTGGATGCTCATACTATTGACCTCGCCCCATCAATCCAGCCTGTCCAAGTCTCTCTGCAGAGCCTTTATACCCTCAAGCAAATCAACACTTCTGCCCAACTTGGCGTCGTCTGCAAACTTACTGCGGGTGCACTCAATCCTCTCATCAGGATCATTGATAAAGATATTCAACAGAAGTGGCCCCAATACTGAGCCCTGAGCTGCCAACTGGATTTAACTCTATTCACCACCACTGTTTGAGCCCAGCCAGTCAGACAATATTTTACCCAGTGAATAACACACCCATCCAAGCTATGAGCAGCCAGTTTCTCCAGAAAAATTCTGTGGGAAACTGTGTCAAAGGCTCTACTAAAGTCCAGATAAACAAGATTCACAGCCCTTCTCTCTTTCACTAAGTGGGTCACTTTGTCACAGAAGATCAGAGGAGAAAAGTTTTTACATAGGTATATTTTTAATATATTTGTGTTTACAAACATGTAAACATTGTAGAATGAAGTCACGTGAGCCTTGCTTACCACAGTAAAAATATACACACACAGGTAACATTGAACCAGGAGCTCCATCACAAAAGTCCATTTATAGATGAAGTCCAGTTTTATTAGCTATATGTCCCATTACTGTTCTGTAATATTCTGTTCCTAACTTCTGTGGGTTTTGCACAGTAACAAAGCATTAATGGAGGACTTTTCAAAATTAGCCTTGGAACATTGCAAAACAATTTTATGGATTATTACCCATCAAATGGGTATACATAGATTATGAATTCATATGTGCATGTGTATTCATAACAATAAGATATATATTAATTTATATTAGTAATCTATAGACGATGTGTGCTGATATAAATAGCTGTATAATGGATTTACAGCGCTTTAAGTGTGGGTATGTGTAGTTGGATGGACATATTGATAGATTTTTACATTTAATAGAAAGAGAAGAATGGTTTTGTGCAGGTATAAAACTCTTGTGTTTGAATATGTGGGAACTTCGTGTCATGATGCTAGGTTATCTTTCATTTACATTATTTCGTGTCCCAGATTAATAAGGTAATAAATAGAAGCATAAAATTAAAGAATAAAATGTGTACATTTGAAAATTCATCTCTATTTAGGCATGTTGGGAATACTGGGCACTGATCTGATTTCACAACAACACAAGACTGCTGACAGCAAAGAACTCATTTATCCTTAACACAGAGCACAAAGTAAATATATATATTGTTGTTTGAATGTTCTGTCTGGACACACTGCTCACATATTACATCTGATTACATTATTTTGAACAAGTTCATCTACAACTACCAACAAACCTTTGTGATTTAGATTCCTCAGTCATTTTTCTCTTTATATCTTCCAGATTTTATGATGTCTCATCTTGAAACAACTGCCTTGGGCTACTACTACTCTAACAATGCTCAATGTAGAAAACTGTCTAACCTAATGGAAAAGGTAAAAATGAGAAAACAGAATCACATGGACTCTGTTCTCTTAAGAACTACAGATTATGCTCTGCATGCTCTCCACAATGTTTTGGCTTACTTTTCCTCATACTTCCATAGTCCTTTTTCTGAAATCTACAGTATTATAAATACATTTATACCTCTGACTACCTCCAGGACTGAAAATATTAAATATTAAGAAATAATAATTCAGGCCACAATAACATATATATGAATAAATATCTTAAATTTACATTCATATTCTTTGAAAAAATGACTTTGTAGTCTTCATATTGGATTAGAAGAGCTTAGTAGGTAGTAGCCACATGAAGAGAATCCTAAATGCAATGTTTTTAAAAATAATGTGTATTTCTAAGGTGAATCCTTTTTTTTTTTTTCAGTATTCGAGGCCATAGTCAAAAAGTACCTTGTGTAACATACTTTTCAATAAAGTCTTAAAAATAAAGCATCCCTTGGGTATTTCATAGTTTTAGTCCTTCATAAGAAATAAACATCAAAGAAACAGAATTCCCAGACTATTTCTGCTTGTCCCGTGCATAACAGAATATGCTAGCATGAATTGAACTAATAGACTTAAATGGCCTCAAGCGTTGTGTTTAAGGTTGGTCTTCTGTGTAAATACAAAAATGAGGGGAGAGGGGAGAGGGGAGAGCTGGTACATTAAAGCATTACCGTTTGAACTTAAAATTTTTTTTCTTTTTACTAATTAGCTGTACATTTCTCTCTGAGCTCTCAGATTGCAGAAGGTATATGCCACTTAGTTTGGCTCTGTGCTGACCAGGATTGAATAAAGGAAAATTCTTCATGAAAATGTTAATTCCAAACACCATTGGTTCCAAACACTGAATGCAGCTCTAGCCTTAACTGTTTAGGAAGAAAATGCAATAATTTAACACTACGTAGTCTGAGTGACAAAGTGATTACAAAGTCACTCTGACTGAAATAAAGGAAAAGTGCCTGGAGGAAAAAAAATACTCATAATAAGTTTGTGTTTTAAATGGATTCAAACTATTTATTTTTAGTATGCATTTACCTTATATTCATACAGGCTGCTCATTAAAAAATGCATGTCCCAGCAGTCCAGGTCTCCATCTGAAATGCCAACAAATGCATCTTTGCACATATGCTGAATAACAAGTAAAAACTAAATTATAAAACAGAACAGCGTTTAATGAGGTTTAAATGAAAAATAGAAACAAAGTAGTAGTGGAAAAAGGTTAGAAAAAATTCAGGCAAATGTCACCTGGCTTTAGTACCCAAAAGAAAAATAACAGGTAAACAGAGATTCCACAATGAATAAAGGAGTATCAATGAGCTGGAAGACAGAAATTGGTATGGACAGTAGGAAACATCTGAGCTGTTTGTGAACTATCGCACAGTGTAAATGAAGCAGCAAAATGAAATACCAGTATAAGATGGAAGAGAAGATGCTAAAGAAATAGAACTATGATTAAGCTTTGCAGAAATTGTAGCCTCTGAGTTTTCAGGATACCTATTTCATGGCTACAGTTTCTGGATAATACAGCAGTGACTGTGGGTTCTGCAGGAGAAGTTCTGGGACTTCAAAGTTGTTGCAGGGAAAAAAAGATAAAACTGCCCAGA
Source organism: Brachypteracias leptosomus (assembly GCA_013401335.1). Taxonomy (NCBI): domain Eukaryota; kingdom Metazoa; phylum Chordata; class Aves; order Coraciiformes; family Brachypteraciidae; genus Brachypteracias; species Brachypteracias leptosomus. The sequence goes on along the minus strand of VYZX01015861.1, from coordinate 13,141 downwards.
AATTACAATCACCAATAAACATCAGCAATTGAACCTTGGGTTTAACACATACCTTTTAAAAAAATATGAAATTTAATCTTAAGAAGCTTAATTATAACAAAAATACCAAAGGTTTTATGCACTAGAAAGTAAAATGTGAAAGCAAAAGAAGTAGGGTATCTAATATAGACCAAATAATTAGCACTAAGTACAATTATAAAGTGCAGCTATTTCAGCATATAATAATAAACAGATTTATTCACCAAATATCTACTGAGTCAGCAAGAGATGATTTTATGCTTCTTTTAGATGAGGTATTGGTAAGTGGTAAGGACAGAAAAGAAGAGCTGATTGCAGAAAATAACCTTGAATGGGGTGATCATGAGTGAATTCAATTTAAACTAAGATTAATAAACTATGGATTTCCATTTCGAAAAGACAGACTTTGAGATAGCAGAGTCATCTGGACTGTACTGATGAATGAATGTAGAGAGGCTTGGAATGCCTTTTAGTCAAAAAGTGAAAGAAAAGATGTGGAATTTGTACCCTAAGGACAGTGTACACAAAGAGCCTTCTCCCATTTGCACTGATTTGAGTAGCTACATCAAATGCCATTCCCCATGAACATCTAATATGTAACGTATGTACAATCAGAAGCACAACAGTTCTGTGTTTGCAATCCTCTCTATTCATTTGTGTTTATTCATCTCAGAATGGCAAGATTTGCTTGCAGAAAGTCCAAGATCTCTGTACTCTATAAATAGACTGTTTTCTCTTAATATTAAGAAATCTGATCTTGGCAGATGTGTTGAAGAGGCAGGGTGCCAGCCCTTGAAAAACACTTCATATTCATCATTATCTGTATTATTGTGTCCTTGCATACTCAGAAAGTAGTTGATATTCTCATGACTAGCCACAAAGAATTTTTTTTTCCACTTCAATATATGAGAAAGAAATGAAATGTCTGGAAATCGTCTCTAGGCTGCAGAGACACTCCAGTGTTCCAGCTGTTGCCATGAAACCTCTGGATTAACTGCCCACATGCCAGGAATTCTCAAAATCCACTAAGAGTTTAAAGATGAATGGAAAAACTAGCTGTAAACAAATACATTATTAACAGATGGAACATCACAAATCAGTAACAGAAGAGGATGTTAACATCCAAATAAACACATTTATATTATATCAGTTTGTCCTGTGCTGTCAAGCAAACAGCTATCATATAACTACCTGCCCTGTGAGAACCTAACAATCAAAAGACCTACCATTTGTGCCTACCTGACATAAATGTATACACATATAGAAAGCGGCACTCTGTAGTAAAGGGCTTGATTACTTCTTTAAATTTTATTTCTTAAATAAGAGACTATCAAGCAAGAATCCAGGAAGTCTAAACTCCTGGACAATAAGTAGCTTGAATTACAGCAGACCAGCAAGTAGAGGAATATATTTAGCCATTATCTTATACAGGGGAAAAACATTGATTTGAAACCAGTCACAAAGTTACGTTATCTTTTTTTCCAAAAACTATTTTTTATTATTGTTGTTCTGAGGAAATACTGGTTTTGGTAATGAAATTTTTAGCTTTATCAAGAAAAGACAAATCTATTCACATAGAAGTGGAAAAACTATGTACCAAAAATGTCACCCAAAATTGAGGATCTTGGTTTTCTTCACATAAAAATAAGGATATTTCATAACAATTTTGTATTTTGGCCAAATGGTCAAAATGTGAAATTCCATACAAAATTATAAAAGCATTTCAAAGCTCAAGAAGCTTCAATATTGAATAGAATCACTGTCCTCTGGAAAATGCAAAATTAAGACACAAACACTTTCTCAGTTGTTATATTTTACTGACATAACATCAATAGGACTAAATGTGTCTTAAGCTAAATATATTAATAGAGCTGATACATCTTACTGTTACAATTTCAAGAAAAGTGTCAGTGTTCCAACTTTAATATATTAGATTGATAAAATATCAGTAAGAAAAGTGTCACTATAACTATTCCTACACTTGTAACTGTAGACCTATACTTGAGCTGACATGTTCTCACAGCTCATTGAATGCTCACAGGATTAAAAAAAAAAAAAAAGACACAAAATAGAAATAGATAAAATATATAAAAATAAGGATAATCAAAGACATTCTACAGATTTTAATACCATCTATTAAATTCCCTGCTAAGGCTTCATGCTAAGCAGCCTTCATTTTTTTAACTGTATTTGTATCTACAGGTCTTGTATAGTTTACTATAATTATTTAAAGCAATAACATTAAAATAACAACTTCTTTTTCAAAATTGTCAGCTTCAGTATTAGCAGTAATGGCACTATTCTCACAGACTCAATGGATAATCCAAAGCACAATGGCCAGTCTTTCATTGACTTTCACAAGCAGTTTATCCAACATCTGGTGGTAACTTTATATAAAATAACAATGGTGTAAACTTTATATACAATACCATTCTGTCTCATAACCTACAAAAGAAGTAAATTGGATTATATCTTTTTTACTATTATCCTACTGATACCAAAAGAAAATTCTGTTTTCCTGTCCTAATAATGTAAATTATTTTACCACTTTATGAATTGAAACTGTGCATCATATTTTCTGTCCCTCTATAAGCAAAATGGGAATATTGCTTACCTCACAGAGGATATTTCAAGCCTTGCTTTATAATCATAGCTTTGAGTAGCCTGAATGCACAATTGCAAACAAACATTTTTCTTATCTCATATAAAACTAAGCAGTTCTTTTCAGCAGGCACTTTCAAAGGTCTGCTGAGACAGTTTTCATTTATGTTTTCAATTGTTCAGCATTTACTACTAAGCTTTAAGATAATGAATTTAAAAATACTGTAATAAAGCCAATATCCTTAGGTTATTAGTCCAGTTTATCTCCAGTGTGAAAAGATCATCCTTGAAAGTACTCATAGTCTTCCTTCCAAATTGTCCTCACTGTTATTTGCTCAAGACGTTCAGAAAACACAACCTAGTAACAAATACTCTTTTTCTCTAAGAAAACTGTAGCCTAATTTTTACTGCACTGTCTAGCTTCACCTCTGTTTCATTTCAATAACTTTTGACTTTTATACATAATGATTAAATTTGGTTTTGAATCAGCAGTCTTATAAGTATTTTTCTGCTTCATGATCATCTTTTCAACCTAAGGTATGGGACAAAGTCACTATATGATAGTCTACTCTAGAAATCTTCTCCCCTATGTGTAGAAAGGCTTAGATCTCAGATCAATGCAGAGATTAGATGTCTATTTTGACATAAATGGCTATTATTATAGTGCATTTAGGAGATTCATAGGTTAAAAGAGTTGTAATAAATTGACTGAAGAAAGGAAGGCAAGCAGCTCTGAGGACATGAGGAAAAGGAGTGAAAAGGTACTAAGCAGCCCCCCAAAAGAAGTAAGGAACAGAAGGGAAGAAGTAGGGAAAGGAAGTAGGAAAAAAAAGATTGGAAACTAACAAGGAGAGACCAGGTGAGTAGTTTCCATGTTGTGTAATGGTATCTTCTCTTAATGAATGAAAATCCATTGAAAAAGACTACAAGGAGAACTTTGCTTTCGTTTGGCTGTCAGAGAGAGGGAGAGGAACTGGTCTGGAAGATATTCAAGTAGTTGCTCTCAGATAGTGGTCTGCAAGTCCCATTAATGGGGGATTATTAGCTCCTAGTGCAAAACAGATTTTATAACTTCTCAGTGTGATTTTGCACAGCCAGAAAGTGCCATAACAGTAACTTCTGCTTCTTCATCAGCTCTTCTTGATAGGGAAGGGGGTATTCAATGATAAGAAGTGAGGAGGAAAATGAATGGTGTGTTAGATATGAATGCAGTGTTACAAAGCTTGGAGGCCCAGCCCCTCTTCTGTAAGTCCCTCATCATTCTGCTGAAGGGGGATAAATTCTTCCTGAGGAAAACAAAGTGTGCCACAGAGATGCTGCACAGCACACACATCAGAGTGCTACTGCTGCTGCTCTCAGCCAGTGGGACTCACCCCAGGGAAAAATTTGAAAGCAGTTCCTGTTCCTTGCTGAACACAGGAGCTGTAACTGTTCGCATAAGTGGGGGAAAACCCCTTCTGGTGCTCTTCCCAATCTTTTTCTCTGACATTTTGCACCTATAAAAAGTCTACATAAAATGGGACTCTAAAAATGAAGCTAAGGATTTAAAATGAAGCAGTTATCACAGCAGTCACGTTCACTCAGCTTCTGTCCTTGCCCAGTAACAGTTCTTTGGAAAACAGCTTTTTGATACCTTGCTTGTAAACTGTGTGATATAAAATTAAGTTCTTTGCCTTTCTTTGGCAAAAGGAAACATAAAAATCACTGCTATAAATACTGCATCCATCTTTTAAAATATATAGCTTTTAAGACTATATCACACATGGTGAAAATGGATCAAGAAAACAGATTGAGGCTTTTTAAACCATCAGTTTTATCCTGCCAGCTGCACTTATTCCCACTGTCATTTACTATCAACATTTTAGTGTTCCAAAAAAAGTGTAAAGACTCAAACATGTTCTTGAAAAATAGTATATGCTGCATGCTAATGAAGCCACTCTTCCTGAGGGTCTGTCTCCTGCTATTTGTCAATAAAGACATTTAAGTTTCTATAGTAAATAACGTCTGCTCCTTAGAACATATTGCAAAGCATCAATAAGAAATATGAGGATAACAAGTACCAGGCATTGTTACTTTGCTAAGAGAAACACTAGTGACTCCCTCCATCAATCACCACCTCTGCCCCTGCACCCAACCCCCATCCTCCTGAAAATAACATCTAATTAATTGACGATACATTAAAAAATTTGGATTCCAGAATATGGCAACACAAATATTATATAGTGAACAGATCATTAAAACAGCACAAATTTTTGTGAACTGTAAATAAAGGAAGAGAGAATAGGATCACAGAATCACAGAATGTCAGGGATTGGAAGGGACCTCAAAAGATCATCTAGTCCAATCCCCCTGCCGGAGCAGGAACACCTAGATGAGGTTACACAGGAACGCATCCAGGCGGGTTTTGAATATCTCCAGAGAAGGAGACTCCACAACCTCCCTGGGCAGCCCGTTCCAGTGTCCTGTTACTCTCACTGAGAAGTTTCTTCTCATATTTAAGTGGAACCTCCTGTGTTCCAGTTTGTACCCATTACCCCTTGTCTTATCATTGTTTGTCACCGAGAAGAGCCTGGCTCCATCTTCGTGACACTCCCCCTTTATATATTTATAAACATTAATGAGGTCTCCCCTCAGTCTCCTCTTCTGCAAGCTAAAGAGACCCAGTTTCCTCAGCCTTTCCTNTTATCATTCATACAATGACCTTCAATCATTTACTTTGCTACACTACCAAGACCCCTTCATAGAATAAAGGCCAAGTTTTACAGAATTAGAAAATATTAGTCTTTCTATACAGCAGTTTTACATAAGTCTACATTTGCCCTCAGGGTAAATCAAGGCAACACACTTTCACTCAGGTGCACTGTCATGGAGGTACCCACAAAACAGACAGCAGCAGCTACCCAAAAGGCAGATTTATTGTAACCAAAATTGCTTGTCACTCTTTTTGACAAAATTAAATGACAAGTACAGATGTCAGCCAGAATTTCCTACTTACACAACTAATTCCTAAGCTTTAGGACTATTCTTTCTAGAAAGATGAACCAAAAATGTGTACACACTCACTCATAAAGGGAAAAAC
>VYZX01015860.1:0-17787 GCA_013401335.1 Brachypteracias leptosomus | reverse complement strand
CCTAAGGTGTTTGATGGCTGCTACCCTGTTGGTTCCTGTTTCCTCGGAAGTCCCTGGCTCATCCCTGTTAGGTTTTGCCTGTACTGCAGTTTCTATGTCATGCCTGAGGGCAACAGGCTGAAGACTTTTACATAAGTCAGCCCTGGTGTGTCATTCTGCCTCTCTGGACAGATAATCCCAACATTGTTATTATCCCTCTCCCCTTTCCTATTTAGTTTAAAGCCCTGTCAATCAGCCCAGCAATCTCTTGGGCAAAGACCCTTTTCCCTCTTTGAGAGAGGTGTCTCCTGTTTAAGGTCAACATTCCCGGTGCTGTGTAGGCCATCCCATTATCTAAAAACCCAAAACTGTGGTGGCGACATCAGCCCCGGAGCCATGTGTTGATATAGTGTGTTCTATTCCCTCCATTGCTGCTGCTTTCGAATGGAAGGAGAATGAAAAAATAACATGTGCTCCAGATTCTTGTTCTTGGACTATGTTCTACTGCTTCATCTTCGCCCACATGACAAATTAGTAGCAGATAATAGTCCAAGGACCTCACTAAGCTAGGAAGCTTCCTAGTATTGTCCTTAACTTGTGCTCCAGGGAGACAGCAGACCTCCCTGTGATGAGGGTCTGCATGGCATATTGGACCCTCTGTACCCTTCAGAGCAGAGTCACCTACAACTAAAACCCTTCTTTTGTTCTTCTTGTGTGAGGTGATGATGTGGACAGTAGACCTGTGTGACTGCATAGACTCCACAGCATCCTTAAGAACTTATTATTTGTGTTATAGTTCATTTACATTTTGGAATTCAGTTATTTGAATAACCCAGATGTTACCTGAATACTTGTAAGTGGTAAATAATACAACTTAATAATTATAGTTAACACTAGCTTGGCACTACTATACACAAATGTGTATGCATATATACAAATATAAATACATACACATGTTCTATATGTTTATATAAACATGTACTTCTTAGGATTCTTTTATGTGCTGTCTGTTTTCTTCTCATTTTTTATCATGTTATGTACATTTTTATTTCTTAGCTAGCCAAGTGTGTTAGCAAAATGTGGCTCTTAGATTCTATACAACATGCTGATAAAACTCTTGAGTTGATCAATATGTTAGGAATAATTTTTGCAGGCTTATTGGTGGCAATGTGTGACATGAGATGAATCCATTTTATCCTTCATTTCCACCATGCCATCTATGAATCCCCTCTGAAAATCTTCCATAAACTGAATTGCTTTCACTTTTATGTGAGCAACATTCAATCTTTTTCTTCTCCTCTAATTATTTTTCTGTTTCATGAGCATACATTTAATTTATAGAGACATACTCAATATATTGCCAAGTTCTTCTTGGATAGAAATTATAAAGACCCATTGATTCAAGATCAGTACATAAACCAATGTAGACTTGCACCACTTTTTTAAGGCTATAAAAAATTGCTATTTATCACAGGCATATGAACACATTCTTTCAAATACAGAATAAATATTTAGTTCTTAGGAGTGATACTAGTTTTATTATTTCCAACTGATATGTGACCAAATCAATCATAGGTATCTTTTGTTTATGTGATTTTAAAACTGATTTTTAAATTAACTTAACTCTGTTGATCACGCATAGAATCACAAAAAGATTGACGTTAGTAAGGACCTCCTACAACTATTTCAACTTCCCTACTCAAAGCAGGGTCAGCTACAGCATGTTGCTCACGGCTGTATCAAGTCAAGTATGAAGTCAAATTTTGAAAAATTTCATAGATAGACACTCCAAAATCTCTCCAGGCAATTGGTTCCAGTATTTGCGTACTCTCACAGTTAACAAAGAAAAAAAAGAAAATAAAGTAGAATTTCCTGCATTTCCGGTTGTGCTTCCAGGCCTTTTGTCATGTCACTGGATGATAGTGAAAGTAATTTGGTTCTGTAGTCTTACCTTACCCCACATTGGTTACCCATACATATCTTTCCTGGTGTTTTATTATTTACCTTATCTACAATCAACTGTAGTTGATAATGCTATCAAGGAAACACCAATAGAACCCAAACTTGTTCTTTACCAACCAAATCTTGTCTAAAGCGCATTGTCAATGGTTCCAAATATTGGCTGAAAACTTTCCTTTACTCTGATTTTGATGTTCTACTTTGTGACGATCTCAATTAGCAGTTTAGTGCTCTTCACAATTGCCATACTGTTTGGAAAAGGAGAGGAGCAATTCTAAGAGATGACGAAAAGGATAACTAAGTTTAGAATAGGTTGCAAAAATTGAAAGCCAAGTCCTGGTAGCCTTAAATCGAAGAAAAAGGTTAGAATAAGAACCTTACAGAGTATATGTATCTTACTGCCTTAGTTTAGATTAAAGACAGGAGAGAGTTCTTTCTAAATTGTGGAAGATATGTTGATATTTTAAACAAACACATGAATTTAATGCTTTTAAAGAGAAGGAGGGGCAGTTAGCCAAGAAAATGAAAAGCTTGACCTACTCACTGTACAAAAGCAATGTGGAGTTTAATTCCTTCACTTTTGAATTAAGACATATATTGTTCCTTGTAACTCACACTATACCTGTTGATGGCATACTTTATCTGTCTGCTTTTTAAAATGCTGTGTCATCTTGGACAACCTCTAATTCTACCGTTACAGCACAAGAAAGCATTATCAATGGCCAAAGGAAACTAAACCCCAATGGTTTCTTTTATTCTGTGAACAAATTTGCTTGCTGTTATTTAAGCTGAATAGTCTCATATGCTGAAATTAATCCCACTGGAATCCTGGGAGGAAATCTTGTCTGCTTTGAAATCACTGCTGGATTTTAATGAAGGCTGAATTCCACGAGCATAAGCTATTTGGTGCAAAAATAAAGAAGGCTTAAAAGCATAATGGATAATATTTGTTTCCTGATAAGTGAGGTGAGCTTCTCACTGCTAGTTTTAAGTCTACTCAATCAATTTACCTTTTCAAATGTTATTTTTAAAATTCATACCTTTGGACTCTTAGAGAATATCTGAAAGATTCTCCACTGCATGCTCAAAATGCTATTGGTAGAAGCAACCTGTGTTGACTTCAACATTGAACATTTATGAGAACGCATCTCCAACATGACTCTAAAATCTTTTCTTGCTACTTTCTGCACAAAGCACACAGGGACAAATAGGAATTCTAAATTTGTGGTGAAACAGTTACTTTCTCTAAAGGAAACGTGCTCTCTAGACACTTCTGCAGTGGACAAAATTATCTTCCAAAGACAGTGTTTGCAAAGTTGGTCAAGAAGTGAAGGAGAAAGCTTGCTTTTTTTTTTTTAATTAGAAAATGCTCCACACAGTAAGTCTTACATTGTGAATTGCATCCAGATGATTTCAACTTCTTGTCAAGAAGGAAATTTTTTTACAGAAAACAGTGACAGTTGAACTCTGGTTTTATGTGGCTGTTCACACATGTCAAAATAACATGGTTCACCTTGTCTCCATTGTGAAATTGAACATGGCTTACCACAAAAGAGTCAGGTTTAGCAAATTAGACCAATGAACTTTTGTCTGTATTCTTAGCAAATACTGAGGTATCATTAGAACAAAGTAGATCTGGAACGTTATTTACACAAGGAGGTTTCTCCAAATTTGAGCTGCTCTTGAAGGAAAACAGGCTGTGCCAACACAGCTTCTTCAAAGCAATGAATTTAATTATTTCAGAAACCCTAAACAGTAAGACAAAGGAGCATGGTAGAGACAGAATCAGTTTGAGAACTTAAATATTGCAGAATGAGTTAGCCTTTTTTAGTTTAATAGTTAGTTTAATGTTAGTTAATAGTTTGTCTTTGCTTCTGCAGGTTATCTGTACACATGTATCTGAATGAGGCATCTCTCATTAAAACCTTTTGGACTCAAATATAGAAGTAAGATTGCAGATAATCAATATAAAGAATTAGTAGTCTCCAAATGCAAAAGTAATTGGAGAGAGAAAATAAACAGTGTGAAATGTGGGGAGAGTAATTGTATATTTGGGTTATAGTTAGCACTGAGTAAAGACTAGAATAATGTCCTGGTTTCATATAAGGAATTAAAACACACAGTTTAGAGTTCTGTAAACATCCAGCCCACTATTTTCCACTAAAACATTTAGCTTGAACTGGATTAGTATATGATAGATTATGTCCCAGAACTCATTTAACTCTACTTCTCTTTGCTGAATCAGCAGATAATTGTGCTATCAGAAGCAGTAAGTTTTTGTCGCCAAAGCAATAGAAGTAAAGCAAGGTATTTAATAAGAAAATAATATAGTTACTTCAACATCTTGAGATATAGAATGTAGAAAGATGTCAGTGGTATCAGCGTGACTCACATAATATATTAAAAATAGTTGATTTCTTTGGCATGATTCTGTTCTCATTAAGGCAAATGGAAGATCTTTATCAATTTAAGTAAATTATGAAGCAACAATGGTGTTTCCATGCAGCTGCAAAACAAAACCTCAAAATGTCAATGGACTTAGTAGGTTACAACTACTCTTGGAGTAACACACATTCTAATAACTCAAAATCAATAGAACTGGATTCTCATGCAAAGAAAATGGCTGTGGTTAACTATTTGTCAATTTTAAAAAAAAAGTGATTAAAAATTAAATTTATTATTCAAATACAATCATGTTTGAAATATCATGTCTGAGCATCTAGTATCATATATTCCATACTCCATTAACTTTCTTCTTGAATCTCCTCCTGTGTATGAAGATAACAGGAGGAACAACAGGATAATAAGAATTTAAGTCATGGTGCAATGATGTAATATAGTAATCAGAGAGTCAAGAATCACTATGATAATGTATGTGTAGTAACAATGTTGTGATATCCCAAACTAAATCATGAAAAGCTTGGCTTCTAACAATATATATGTATTTTACAGTAGATATGTTACATACTGTCCTGGTTTGGCCAGGATAGGGTTAATTTTCACCAGGAGCTGCTATTCGATCCCATGCTGACGTCATGTCCGGTACACCAGGCGTGGGCAGAGCAGTCCCGGCTTTGTCTCACCTGGGTTGCCTCGCTCTGTGTCTGTAGCTGTATCCACACGGTCTGTACCTTTATACCTCTTGTTCTGTACATTGTTAACCCTGTTGCTGTTACTATTGTTGTGATTGTTGCTTTTGCATCGCTGTATTAAATTCTTCTTATGTCAACCCGCAGGGTTTGTATTTTGCTACCTCTCCTGTTCCCGTCAGGGGGGTGAGGGGGCAGCGGCCACGTGGTGCCCGGTCCCGGCAGGGTTTAAACCACCGCACATACTTAAGTACTTTAGTACTTACATGAGATAAACCTCTTGGATAACTTCTAAATAACACTTTATGAACTCACAGTTCAATACAGAGATAATAAAATTAAATAAAGAAAGAAATCAGTAAAAAATCATCATTCCAAGTAGTAATCTGAGAGTAAACCCAACTAAGATTCTGCATTTTTAACACTAGAAATCGTCAGTAGTCTAAATCACAGAACTATGTTTTTGATTCCCACAGAAATAAGAAAGAACTGATAACAGGCTGCCTAAAGGATTTCTAAGTGTAACAGGATAGGCTTGCATACACTTAGGGTTCCCTTCATCTCCGAGAAGGTTAAAGAAATAGGCTACTTGATAAAGTATCTGAACAATCCATTGAAAACAAAGTAGTGAACATAAACATATCAACACCATATCCTAGTAGTTCAGTCATGACTAACTATAGCTTAGTTGTGAAGTTGCTATGACTATAGCATGGAATACTCCATGGGAAAACTTTGTTCATTTAAAAACACCATAACATGATAAAAAGCTAATAATGCAATACTTCTACACCAGAAACATGTATTTACCAGTCTAGGGAAAACTTTACTATTTTTGATATTGGCAAGTCAGATGTGATCTTAACCATGTTTTCCATGCATTCACAAGAAGCAGGATTCAGTTATCTGCTTCAAATTAAATAAATTCTATGTTTTAGAAATATGAATGCCCTAATTTTAGCAAATGGCAAAATAACAGGGGTATCCACTTTGCATGGATATGATCAGTATATGCAAGATTTTGCTGAGCTTTTCTTTTATCCTTATTGACATTTTAAAATGACAGTAATAAAAAAATAGCCTCAAATGAAAGGAATTTCTATTCCCTTCTGCTATAGCATCACTTCATATCAGTTTTAGGTTTTCTCCATATTAGCCTCATTATGTAGAATTAGTATCTGTGTTCAGACTCCTGGAAGCAGAACATTTCATGACCTGAGTGAGCCAAAAAGTATTACATGCATTTGCCCTAGGGAAACAGGTGGTGCTAAGGAGCATTACAATGAGCTAGGGGAAATAATCTTGAAATATAATACTGTTTTTTCCAGGCTTCTGTTAAATGACTATCATCTTTTACCACATAAAGTACGTTTTCCTGAGGTAAAGTCAATGAACACAATGGACCAGGATGAAGACCATTTCTCACTGTCTTTCCATCTTGCCTTAACTCCTTCCCCTTTATTTTAAAGAAGTCCCCCCATCCCACAAATAAAGGGTTAGTGTAACTCAGTTCTATAGAAACGACTGATGACTATATGAATCTACAAATTTTGAATCTAATAGAAAAATTGATTTTATTCTCTAGATGTTTATATTCCCCACCTATTTTGTAACACTATAAAAGGAGTATTGTTTCTGTTTGTTCCTTTAAATGCTGTAAAATTATCTCCAGAGTTCTACAAAAGAGGTGTATTGGTATGGGGTAGGAGGCAGGGGCAGGACAACAGAAATACTGCAAAATTTGGAAACTTTCCACTTGATATTAAGTCTTGATTAGGCATCCAGAGATAAATGTATATTAGAGAGTGAGTGACCTATCTTCCATTCCTCTGATGCTACCAAAAGGGACTGTGAAGCAGATTTTTGATGTTTGGTTGGTTGGGTTTTTTTCCTGATGAAGCTTCTTTTGAAGAAGCAAGAAGACAACAGACTATCTAGGAACTAAATGACCTTTACAAATTTTTAAGAGAAGCCTTTGAGAAACAGATGCAAACATAAAAAATAAGAAACTCAAGCAAAAACATGATTTTAAAAAATGAACATTGTTACCACATTGATAGTGTTATGAGAAAGATCATCTAGATCATGAAGAAGACAGATGGGCCTGAAACATGGAATAAGAAACAGATGGAGATAAAGATTTGCACATGTAAGTGAAGGAGACTTCTTTTTCTTTAATGTTTAGTCAGAACAAGGGTCTCCATTAACAAGTCTTTTATGGGGTGAGAGGACTGTGAGAGTTTTAAAAAAAGGCAGCAAGAAAGAGAATGTCCAGCTTTGAAGTGACTGTGTCTTTTAGTGACATAAACCCCAGTATCTTAAAAGTTAATGTCTTTCTGATGTTTGTTTCCTATAATTAATGAACTTAGAGATGGGAACTGATAGTCTTAGATATGGAAATCTAGGTCAATGTCACTGACTTTTGCTGTGAGTTTTCACCAACACTGATAGAAAATGAAGTCCTAAAATGAGTGGGGATTTCAGTTTTCATGTCCAGACATTCTTTTGGGAAATTGTCAGATAGTTCCCATTATGCAAGTAATCTTCAAGATCCAAGCATCTCTTTATACCTGTGTTCTAAATATTGGCAATGAGCTATGTGACATCAGAACTACTACTATCACAGTAGTCGTTGATAGTAGTAGCCCTTGGCAGGGTTGAAGGCTCAGATGCACTTACTTAAGTGTATCTGTTTACAAGCAGGTATCTCAGATGACAGATTTTTTCCTAACTCAAGCATGTCCTTCCACAGGCATTAGGTCTGCATTTCACTGAACCTCCTGCCAGATTTTAGAGATCTTTGCTGCTTTTTGATTACTAGACCACACTTAATGTTGTTACTATTTTTAATAAGCAAATCAGGATGTTTTTTAACAACTGTTGGGGGGTTTTTTCCCCCTTTTTTTTTCCTCTTTCTTCAGGTTAAGTCACATTATGAGGTCAGAATATGATGGAAATTTCTAGGGTGCTGTCTTCTGAATACTGGCTTCCTGTCCCTAGGGCTCCTTTCAGCACACCTACATACAGGTGTGAACCCTGCCAGGTGATCATAGCTGACAAAATCACAGCCAGATACCCTGCCCACATCAAAGACTACCAACAGAATTAGGTTGGAAATTTAGCTTTCCTGATATCTCAGTAAAATGCTACAATGCGTGTTTTACTAGATTCTGTAATACAAAGACAAAAATGGAGATGACTAAGATAGCACTTGTTCAGATTATTATCTGAGATGTTTGGAGAGCTAACATTAAAGGACACATCCTGCTTTTGGATCTCTGGAATATTTATCTCTTGAATGCCACTGTGTTATCTGAACTTTTATTCTACACTTATTTTCAACTCCTTTCAGAAATTTTCTTCAAATAAGGCAACGTGAGCAATTTAACAAAGGAATAATGATAGCCCCTCAGATATATGTCATCATTTCCAGGGATGGGTTTAAAGTTTAGGACAGATTTTTAAATTGTGAGAAGTCAATGCTGAGTGCAGTTTTGGAATGCTGATGAATGAGAAAACACATCACCATTCTCCAACAACTGAGTTAAAATCAAGATAGTGGCATAAAACTCCTTTATCAGACAAAGGGAGACACAAAAGGACTGCTCATTCACTTTACCTATGTGCTAGTTGTGAACAGTAGTTATCTGGAGTTGCAAATACCATATTAGCTCATCATTAGGAAAAGGAGGACTGCTGCCACCAAGCCTGCAACAGGCAGTGATGTGGTGAAGTCAGGATGCTCTAATTTTCCCTCTGTGTACTCCTGGCAGGCAAAGAAAGCTCCCCACTCACCTTCCTGATCCTCCTGAGCATTGAAGAAGTCTTAATTTGTGCTGTATGGTCAGAAGAACAGGTGTGATTTGTTGTCCTGAGTTTGGATGCTTAACCTCAAGCCAGGATCTAACCAGCAGCATAGTCATTTGTTTGCAGCCTTAGACATTCTAAGAGTATTTTTTCTTTATCTTTAATATTAACAATATAGAGAGTAGGATAAATGAAACACATCCCAACACTATGCACTAAAGGCACAATTTATTTGTGTATCACATCAATACTTTTGCTTAATTCTCCTAGTTCTGCTACAGGGTTTGAACTCATCCAGCATGGCAAACTGAAGCTTCATTTAATCAAATCGTCAACTGTAGGTTGTTTTTCATACTTTTGAATAAAACCCAAATAAGTATATTAAAAAGGATAACAGCAAATTAGTATAAATAAAGCCTTTTTAAACAGGGATTATCAATGATACTGGCATAGATTAACCAATAGAAAGAAATCACTGCACCTAGCCTTGAAATGACTGCCACTTCTTGGATGAGATGTAACTCATGTTTCAAATTAGAAACAACATAACAGCCAGTTGCTCATAAGGGAATCATACTACTGATGTTATGGCATAATTAATAAAACTGGAATTTTGGCAGGATCCTTGTGATTGTGACACTTTTTCTTGCAAAATTTGTCAGTTATGATTAGCACAATGGAATGAATATAGTGGATTATCTTCAATTAAGTAAGTTCTTTAAAAATGTCTGGAAACAACTTCAGAAATCTTTGGCAACTTGTTAGGAACTCATGAAGTTAATGACAAGGAGAGATTAGCTAAGAAAGAAAGGTCAAATAAGTGCAAACCTTCAAGAGAAGAAACATTGGAGTGTCTCATTACAAAAAAGACCAGTCAAATCGACATAACACAAACAGACAGTTGTACGTATTCAAACACTGATCCCAACATTGCTGAAATGCCGATGATCTGAATGCAATCGGCTCATCAGAACCAGAGCTGCCAGAATCCAGGATAGAAGCTGCATGTTCGGGTGATTTCAGCTTACAATTAGATGCTCAGTTTTCTTTTTTTTTTTTCCTTGCATATTTCAACTAAAAAAATAACTAGAAGCTTTTATATCCCAGCTTTGTCTTTCCCAGCTTTTGTAGCAGGATGTGTTAGTCTCACCCTTCACTTGTGTGACACTGACACATCAAAAAAAAGGGACCAAAGGAATGCTGCTTAGAATGAATGATAGCATCTCATGCAATTAGGGCTGTGAATTGAAGAGATAATCTTGCAAGTGAAGCAGGAATTTTATATTCTAATATCTATTTAATCTTTCCAAGATTTCCAAAAAACTCCAATGAAAAGGTTCACATAAAAGTTTTTTCCTGTAAGTTCTTATTAATCATCTGCTATCAGCCAGCTGAGCTCCACATTAATCAAACATTACCAAAGAAATGGCAATGACTAATCACACCTCATAACTGGAATCAACTAACTCAGCAGAGTATGAGAATTGGTTAATTATAGACATGGAGAATTATCCAAATAATTATAGGCATGGAGAAACTTCTAGAAGTCTTTTCCAGAGCAGAATTCAGAGAAAGTGCTATCATAAATACTCTTAATCATTCTCTGAAATGTAATAGCTTTCTCTCTATTGGCTATATCTGTTGCTAAGGTAGATTTAGGTGTCAACTATCTGACACATTTATTATTCCCAAATACTGAATGCATGAAATAATAGCAATAATATAACTCTGGTTAATGTCATGTGCTGGATGAAATATTTGCCTCGTTGCAGAATACTTCAGATACAGAAGAAGAGGTGAAAGACTTCAGCTAAAATGCAAGGCTTATAAACACTCAGAGCCACTCTGGTATTCAGTGATGCCCAATGACAGGACAAGGGACAATAGGCACAAACTGGAACATAGAATGTTCCACCTGAATGTAAGGAAACATTTCTTCACTTTGAGAATGACAGAGCACTGGAATAGGCTGACCAGAGAGGTTGTATAGTCTTCTTCCCTGGAGATAATCAAAACCCACCTGAACATGATCCTGTGCAACCTGCTCTAGGTGAACCTGCTCTAGCAGGAGGGTTGGACTAGATGATCTCCAGAGGTCCCTTCCATCCTGTGATTCCTTATGCTGAATTTCAAGTACTAAAAGATTTTCCTGTGCAAAAGAATGAACATGAGACCATTTTCCACAAAATATAGTAGAAGTATCCTATGTTTTAAGCTTCTGAGGTCTCCAAATGGTTGCTCACTTCCAAACAGGCTTCTGAAAATGTAAACTGCTTTGGAAACCATTCATGTATTATATTCCTATTTTACATATGACTTTCTATAAACCAGAAATGATAATATATGCTTGTGTTAGCAAGGATAAATGTACTATCCTAGCTAATAAAATCTAATAGATTGATCTACTATTTACAGACACCTCTGAATGAGACAATATACTTCTTATTGAGCTCATCAAAAGGGATGGAACATCACAAAAGTTTTTACTTGATTTAAACTACAGGGTTTAGCTTTAACATCCAGGGCTTGTAAATTTTATTCCAGAAATTAAGAAACTTCATGCTCTGTTTTTGAGTTTAAACTTTAAAAGCTTAAATGTTTTGATTATGAGGAGGATAGTCCTGGATGTTAGTATCATAACAGCTTTATCACATGCTTTCAGTAAATTCAGCAATTTGCCTGTTTGCATCTACAAAAACACACAATCTACCTAGTCCACAAACAACAGACAGAGCATCCAGGACCCTAAACTCCTATATCTAGTGCCTTTTAAGATGCCTGTAGGTATGATGGCCTCTGGCTGTTGTTTCAGAATGTGCAGGATTCCAGTGGCATATCTGCAACCTCCAAAACTACATTTTGGGCACACCATGATGAACAAAACAGACATATATGCAAATGTTTAAGCAATAGAATCACTTCTCAACAGCATTTTACTGCCACTCACCTGGAATTTATGTTTATTTAAGTTTCACAAAACAAAATGGGATACTTGCTACCCTCATCATTGCTTCTTCAGTGTATGACTTTTCAAGTAATTATAGTTAAAAATATACTCTTGTCATTTGTATCTTCAGTTTTACATACATATTACAGGGTCACATGACTAGACTAAGCATGGCTATGGAAATATTTTTCAGTGTGATATCTCACTTGTAAATGATGATAGAAAAACAAAATCAAAACCAACAGTCATTGGTATGAAGATCGATATAATTCTCATTTAAATGACCAGAGTCTACCTTTTCAAACTGCAGATACAATTCTTCTTGATCGAGGTATGCTGACAAAAGCATTTTTGAGAACAAATTACACTTCCAAATTATTCTTGTAGTAATCTGACATGCAACAGTGTTTGATTTTAAGGGTGGTTTAGGATTGTTCAAAAGGCAAGCTTTTGTATTATGTTTGCATGAGTATTTGGGGATTAGATTTCTTACAATAATATTTACAGAGTTTTAGTTGTCTGTATGCTCAACTACATTTGGAGATATTTCAATATCTTTTTGGTGCGTGGAAAATATCCAGTGATGATGATAAAGATTAGTGTGTGATACTGCTAAAATGAAAAAAACATTTTCAATCCTTGACCATAAAAGCCTTGGAAAGACACTTTGTCGTTGCAACTCTTAAGGATCAGATATTAAAACATAAAATGATATATATGTACTTACCTACTCAAGAGACTGTTACCAGCCTAGAAAGTATTTTACCTACAAGATGAATGTGTTGTTTCATCTTCAACACAGTTTCTTTGTTACAATGTTTTAGATAAAAACTTTCTGGGTTCAAAGAAAATCTTTGCATAGGGAACTGTATGCCTGCTAATCTTGAGGGGACACATATTCAAAGCAGAGAACAATATATCTACATTCAAAATAACAGCTCATGTTAAAAAATAACATAGAAGAGAGTCTTTATTTTTTTCTAAACTGTTCCTGTAACACTGAATTTCTCTGAATAATAAGATCGAATTATCAAGAGGTAAGATAAAAGAAAGGATCAATGAATAGGGACACAGATACATACACACACTGAAGGAAATGTAGATGAGGTGTTTGTCTTCCCCAAGATATCACTAAAGGAATGAAAAAAGCTTAGTTTCTAAAACCAGACTATTTAAAAGAGTAAATGCATTAGAATTTACCATTTTCTTTTTCATCCTTTTTCCCTACTTAGGAGTTTTTGTAGCTTCCAAGGAAAACAAAGTCCTTAGCTCCTACATGATGCTGTGAAATCATACCAGTATACTAGTAAACACTGCAGAGGATTTTACTGGTATTTGGCAGATATCTCTTCAAGTACATCACCTATAACCAACTATGTGTACTCAGTATCATTTTTTATTTATTTAAACATGCAAATAACAAGCAAAACCAAACTGACCTTGGAAGCTAAAGTTTCAAAATCAAAAAAGTTTCAATTTCAAACTAACGCAAATAGCCACTAGATCAGTTAATTTTGTTGGCAAGGCAGCAAAACAACTGCATATTTCTTTTGATAAACTATCAGCCACCATTTTGATTAGAGAATGGCAGACATTTAAAACAACGTTCATGACATTTTGGAAGAAAACTTCACATTTCCTGAAAAATAAACAAAATAAAACCCCTCAACTATCAGAATGTGGATTCCTTTCTGTCAGAAAAAAACCTGTTAATTTTCTAATACATAATGATGCAATTCCAGTTCTCATCCTGGTTTTTAAATGTTAACAAAAAAAGAAGTAACAGCATGATCATTTGAATATATATTTATATTCAGGTCAAGGGAAAAAGAATAAATGTTGTCTGAAGTAATATGAACCTCCCTTCCCTGATAAAAGACAAAACATATCAAGGGCAAGCAATGACAGAATCAAGCAAACAGAATACTCTTGCAAGAAAAGGAAACAGCTTTTGATTTAAGTATTATGAAGTACAAATTAAAAAATAAAAGAGGCAATACTTACAATTTTTAGTTACAAGGACTGGTTTTTTTTCCAACTCTGTGAGTGGGTGGCTAAAGTGATCACTACACCTCAAAAGAAGGATATTAACATAGTAGCATGCAGTAATTCAATTTCTTTCAACTATTTGCCTTCAGATAACAAGCCTCATAAACTGCCTTTCCCCTCTCTACATTGCTAATTGGTAGCCAAAATCAAAGTCATAAATATGTGACACCAGAAGACCTGACTCTCTAATATTTTGTAAAGTTAGTTCTTTGGAAATCACCTTAAGAATAGTGGGACAATTGCCAGTGAATTTATTTGTTTGAGGTACATCTTAAAAAAACATTGTAGAAATGGTGTGACTATCAAAGAAGGTCTTCTAGGCCTGAAGTAAATTCTTGCAAGAGGCTTGTATTTAGGAGATTGTTACATATTAGAATTTTATAAAATATTAAGTTCAATCTAAGCATAGATACAGCCAAAATGTTTAAGAGTCAAATGGTTTTCAGCATTTGGAGGCATCAATGACAGTATTTCCTCATTCCCAACACGTATTGGGAGGTTGAGAATCCTTCAGGAAGCTTTATTACCAGTATACATGAACGAATTGTCATTGATATTTGTGCAAGAAAAACGTCAGTCAAGTAAGCCACGGAGATATCCAACAATAGATGATATAACATATTTATACTGTACAGTTACAATATTTATTCTGATTTTAGGAGTTAGAAAGTACTCTGCTAACTACAGAGAACATTGTTGTAGCTTGAGTATTTTCTTTATATACATAATCTGAACATAGAATAAAGAGCAAATGTAATGGAGGGAACCACCTGTTACACTGAAACTAACTCAAAAGGTTTTAGTGTGTGAAAAAAGCCATGAAAGCTGGTTTAGGGTGAGGCTATGTATTGTTTTTCTTTCCAAAGAATTCATTATTCTCTCAGATACAGATGTAGCCTTTAAGGAATTGCTTCATAAACTTAATTAAATACATTAATCCTTTAAAAGACAATTTAATGTTCTAAGTGATTGGTACAGCCAAGAGAGTTGAACTATAAATTCTGCTAAGCAGGTGTATTCTGTCTTTTTTAATTTTCTTTCTTCTCCCTTTTAAATTATCTTGCTTTGATTCATGTTTTCTATATCATTTTAAATACAGGAAATGTTGATAGATTTGCAAAACTAGATTTGATTCTCTGGGATTATTTTAAGAAAAGAGTTTTTGAGGGACAACTGTAATTTGACACATCTGAAATATTAGTTGTTTCATTTAGTCATCTTTTTATTACAAAATGGAATAGGCACTGGGAAGGTCAGAATATTTTCATTTTAGGAAGATGCGTTTGTAAAATAGCTGGGATTCAGTTTTATTCTAACTTTAAAAAGAGAGAAAGAGGCGAAGGGAGAGGAGGAAAGAGGGAGAAAGGAAGGAAAAGGAAGAAAGTTAAAGAAAGCAAGAAACCATGAAAACAAGCAGGCAAGAAAGAAAGAAAAGAGAGAGTTATGTAGAAAACTATATGACAAATATATAGCAGCCAGGAATAATAATTTGGAAAAGCAATGATGCACAATTGTATGGTATTATAAGAAATTAGGATTTCCAGAGGGGCTGAATGGTTAGATGAATATGTGTTTCCTGGGTTCTAAACATCCTTTACAGTGATGCCTACCTTAATCAAATTGTTTTAACTTTTCAAGAACATCAAATTCAACCAGCTAAACACTAAAAATATTATGTAAAAGTCCACAGATTGAAAATATTTTGAAGCATTGTATTCCTCCTTTGGGCGAGTAACTCAAAAGTTGCTGTTGGCTGCAACAGCATGCTTCATTAGCTGTTTAGTCTAGAATTACTGAAATTCCATTATTCTCCGTGGCAGTCAGTTTTTCAGCTTTCTGTTTTCTGCATGGATTTAAACCTAATTTTTCAGCTAATAAAGACAAGGTAATGTGAATAACTTTATCAGCTACAGTTTTTTAGAAATAATTTGTAGCAGCAGACTATATAATACAGTGTTGTGCTAATCAAAATTTGCACAATTGTGGAGAAACTATAAAGGTTTTGTTGGGAACAGATGATTATCCACATAAATGAATCTGTGTTATTACCATCCACATAATAAGAGGAAATTATATTGCAAGGGGTTTTTTTAAACTTTTAACTTCAGGTGAAATTTCTAAAATTAATCATTTAATGTTTTAGACAATTTTAGATATATGAGGAGGAGAAGGACTAAAAGAAGTGTTTTTTATTCTTAGTTCACTTCCAAACTTGAGTACTAAAAAGAAACAACCACCCAACAAAGGAAGCAGGCCTTGAAATTGTGATATTAAGCAATAGTAAATAGATTAAAAAATTGTTACATTTTTCTCCTCAGATCCTTCAGGATATCATTTTTCAAATTTTTTTTCTGAATCCATAAAAAATATAACCTAGCATTTAAAAGTAAAATAAAAGAGTCTAAAGATTTTTCAGATTCTTTGTGTCTACCTGAAATATGACCCACTTCTCATTGAGCACATACTGGTAGGAAGAAAGATTGAAGGTAAGGTCACTCATTTTTCATATCATGGTTTAGTGGTCAGAGTACTTATTCAAGAAACTGATTCAGATTCTGAGACTTCTGTGATAATAGTCACATCTCCTTGGAGCAGCCTATAGAAAAGGCTGTGGGGAATCTCCCACTCTTTTTGAAGAGTTCAGAGTAGCTAAGATTCATAAAACCAAAGTAGGAATAAGAGAAAGTATAATTTTGTAACTATCCAGTGAATCTGCTCCACAGAAAATGGTAGGTATGAAATGCCATTTTGTCTTACCAAGCACTTTTTAATGCTTATTTATGACTATTTACATGCAGAAAAATACATATGTATATGTTCATGTACAAGTTCATACTTCTACAGCTTTTAAATGGAGAGAGTCCAATAAGGAAACTAAAAGAAAAAAAAATCTGTCCTTGAAAATGTTATATTGATTATAAGATACTTCCATTTTCCATGAAGGTAGAGATTTAAGGAAGTTTGCATTTGTCCATCAACCTCCATCAATAAACATAGTAGTACAAATGCTTTAACATCTTAATAATTGCCAAACTAAATTAACAGGCTGATAGTGTTTTGATTTATGATTTGGAGTCCCCTTCTCTGTGCTGGCCTTCAGGAAGATTGAGCTGTCTCCCATGTTCCCTGAAAGTGAGTCAATGACTGTTTATTCATTCCCTTGATTAGAAGGCTGCCCTGAAGCCAAACACAAGAGGCTGCTATAATAAATGCAAGACTTATATGCTTTGTTTTGCTTTCTGGATTTAGTGTTGAACATTAAAAGGAATTGGAGATTGATTTTTGTGCAGGGAGCAGTGCGAGATAAAACAAGCAGCAAGTGAACAGCCTTCTTTGTAGAAACAAGCTCTGTTAGTAAGAGATGCCAGAGGCATAGTTGAGGTTTAACATTGCTGCTATTGGGCTCCTTGGAGGGTTTTTTTAAAATGTCTTATCAACTGTTGAGTTAGCACTTGGGATCTCTTTTTATTTTAGCTCACAAAGTAGCCATTTTGGTTCAAAATAATGAGTGGTAAATTACCTTTCTGCAACTAATAATCACGAATCAATTTTTCAAACATTGAGTGGAGAACACTTAACCAACCAAATGGATTTGGATTCCGTGGCACCATTGCTAAAGGGACACACATTGCATGCACGGGTGAGCAGGGGAATGAAAGATAATCAACATGTTAATACATTAATGATTTCATATTCCTTTCTTCCTGTTCCTTCCTTATCTCACAACCTGATGATGTAATGTAGAGGTACATCACAAACTGATTTCTAACAGTTTGCCTTGTCCCTTCTCTCCTGGCGTGGGATACTTTTTCGGTCAAGCAGAGCAAGCAAGTGGTTTCAGTAACAACTGATGAATTGGCCAATAATGTGGGTAATAAATGAAGTCAGTGGTCATTTCTGTATGCTGCAATTTACATATCAAGCTGGAAAAGACTACTCCTTGTTGTGGTTTAAGGT
>VYZX01015858.1:8277-80171 GCA_013401335.1 Brachypteracias leptosomus | reverse complement strand
TATTGTGAATGGGACAGGCAGAAAGGAGACTAAATAGAGATAATAAAATTAAATGGTCTGTGCGCTTCATTTCTGCCCATCAAGAGCCTAAGTGTTATAAGTATTCCTTAGGTGTCCCAGGAAGGGAGAGCTTTAAGGAGGGATTTGAAGAGGCATCATGAAGTAAAAGAGAAGCTCCTTTTGAAGTGAAATGAAGAGCAGACAACCAGAAGGAGGTGAAGAGTGATGGTGTTTGCTCAAACACATAATGAGTGGAAAATACTGGATGATGTTACAGGCAGTGAGAGGAGCTGGCACCATAATAATAAACAGCATCTTCATGAAAATGAAATGAGGAAGGACAAGTCACAGATAAAGACAAATAGCTTATGCTTGCTGTGATAGAGAAGGATTGTCCAATGAGTAGTCCCACAAGTTCTGGTAATAATCTGAATGTGTATAAACATTTGCCTCTGCTGAAAAAGAGGTGAGGTTCATATAAATACAAGAGGCAGGCACACTCCACCTCAGGGAGTTTTGACAAAACACTGTTAATGAGGATTTGGTAACTGAGACATGTGCAGTTGTTAGTTTAAAAATCTTGGCTGAGCAGAGGTATTTGGATGGGTGATAATTCTTAAGATGAGTATCAGTTTTCCATTACAAGTTGGGGCTATAATTTTCCATTTATTTTAGCTTGCATGAAATTCATTCTGAAGTCAATCTTCTTGCATCTGTTTTGCTTTAATAGAATCAAACTATGCAAGGATATTATAGGCTAGAGAGTTAATCAGAAGCAAAAAAAAATTAATGGGTAGAGAAGGAGAATCTATGTGGTAATTGAATCTTCACCATCATTTTCCTGTCTTGAGACCTGATAAAAAGGCCTAGGAAGTGAGAGAAACCCCTTCCACTATCTTAGCTGGGCTTTGGTTTTATGTTGCATACCTTACCAGTTGTACTAGCAAGCAGACCAAATAAATCAATGGGAATGAATATTACATTGGTATCAAATGATCTGTAGAGTTGTGGAAGATGCCACCAAAGATGGACTCTGTAGTATGTTTACTTCAAAAAATCATCCAAAATGAAAAGTGTGGATACTCTGGGATAACAAATAAACCAATATGCTACTGTTGATGTGATGATACCTCTGAAAGTACTGGTCTGATATAAACTGCTTCCAAGCATTACTGGTGTCCTGCTCTGCACTGCTTGCATTGCATGTCTAATAGTGAGCGTTACAGCCTGCCCACCTGCTAGAGAGCTTTGAGGCAGGAATGAACAGAAGCAGAACTTTCCTTCCAAAACATTCAGCTCACATCATGATTAATTCAGCTGTTGTTTTTCCACTGCTCTTCAGACTTACCACCAAATTGCAGTTTTCCCAAGGAACATCTGAAAAAGAGTAAAAGCATGTTTTCTAATTTCTATCTTTTTTTTTTTTTTCAGGGCACTTAACAACTTTTGTTAATTTGCCTGCCACAGGGGAAATATGCATGCTGTAGCTTGCTCCTTCTGTCTTTCCCTTGTCACTGTACTGCTCCTGTGGGAGAGACCCCAGCAAATCTCTCTGTGACTGCATGAGGATGCACCTTGCCTGAATCCAGGAGTGCAATGAGTGACGGTGAAAGAAGACAGGTTGCTGGACAGTCTTAAGACATATCATTACTAAGATAAAGGTCAAATTTAGGTCAGGCTTTAAAATAAAGGCTAAATTATCCCTCAATATCTATTTATGTTTATCTATGGGTTGCCTTTGGGGACACTTCTCCCTTTCACCCCTTGAGAACAACACTAGACCTTCAGAAATCCTTAGGGCTCCACACAGCCAGAATGGCAGACGGGAGATGTGATTCTGTGCAAGTACTACTGCAGAAATTGATACTGAGGGGTATCTGATTAGGGCAAAGCATTTCTGTCTCCCTTCTCTTTGTTGAACTATTCACTGGGTTGTTAGTATGTGGAAATGATTCCAGCAGCAAGCTGAAAACCTACAGACAGCTTTAAAACTATTAGAAATATGCAGAGACTTTGAGAGCCAAGAAGGACAGTTACAAGCATTTACTTCAATCTCCTGAATAGTCTCACCCTCAAAAAAGATCCCCCGTTACTTTATCTGCAGCTGCACTTCCCCTCAGGTACCAGAGTCCTGCCTAATGCAGTGGAGGTCAGTGAGAATACCTGAACAGAAGACACAGGAGACAGGTGTGTGGTGTGCAACCAGAAGACATGGTGCCTAATCTTGCTATCCAAACCAGCAGAGATGGAAGATTGTATTAAAAATGAGTCCTGGATATTGTTTGGTCCTAGTTTCTCCTGCCAGCTTCAGAGACCCAAAGATAATGCACACTTAACGCACTCTGGACAGCAACAAGCCATACTTGGCAACCCCCACACTGTATCCACCATCGATTTTGGCAATAAATATAACGTTGTTTTCCTAGTAGTAATTATGGCTCTAAGAGGTATAAAATGCCTGTGTTCATTTCAGTGGAATATCAAGTTTGAATTCTAAACTGAAACCTTACAAATTCCAACATTAGTATTAACATTACAATGTTAATAATTTTAGCAGAAACATACAGCTATTTCAGGGTTGTGAATGGAATTTTAAAGTGGTATCACCAGGTTTCTTCAGATCTGACTTTATATTTACAGTTTACTAAGAATAAACAAAAAAGATTTGCCTTTTGATGGAATACTGTTCTGGAACGTGGTAAAGTAAATGGTTCTTTTAAGGTGTGGTTTTTCCCTCAGGTTTGTATTCAATTTATAAGTTGTGCAGCAATAGCTGAAAAATTAATCTTGTGCTCTCCTGGGCATGTTTGCAATGGCAGTAAATGGTTTATGGTCACCTTCAGTTAACACTGACAATAAAGACAATATATTGCTTACTACCTGTGGATTGAGACCAACATCCCCATTTTTATTTTTATTTTTTGAGCTCTTGAAACTGCAGTTTCTGTTACTGCACTTTGTCCTGCTTTGTCCACACTTCAAGAGAAAGATTGCTTCAATATTCTGTTTGGAAGTACCACAGGCACTCAGTTTTATGCCAAATGTCACATTTTCTCCAGTAACATATTGCTGTTAATTCTTCTGATTTCTTAGAATTTTTAAGATGTGTATGTCACTGCCATTGACCCTCTGCTGGTTTTAGTAGTGAGATTAGGCACCATGTCCCTTGCCAGTTCATCTTTCCCTGGAATGTCTTTCCCCTTTGTTTGGTCAATCATGCTGATGGTAGCTAAAATCTTGTTTTATCTAACATATCAATGTCACTCTCTTAACTTTCCTCTGTGGTATGCTGTTTCCATTATAGGAATTTAGAGGCCTGGGGAAGGAATAAATATTCAGGTTTAGCCAGGCAAAGTTGAATTTTTTTCCAAAGCTTCTCAGAGTCTCTGGTCATACACTTCTTTTGTCCTCCCATCAAAATGTCATTTATCCATATCATAGTATACTGTATTACCATCTACAGTTCCCTGATTTTCCAGTAAAGCTGCTGGTGTTCTGAGCTGAATGGGAATGCCTGTTGGAAGAAACCATTTCCTTCAGAGTAGTACACTCACAAAAATGGTGTGGGATTTTTTTTTTCCTTAACAGTACCTGCCTGCAAGCTGCCAACACATCATGTGTATAAAAATATTTGCCATCTGACACATCTCCAGAAGTACCTCTCCTTGCGGAAATTTTCCTTGAGGAAAATTTTCACTTTCTATATATGTATATAATCTCCATGATGCTGCACATCAGGTAAGAATTGTAGGTTTTGCTTTTTTAGCAGTGATGAGTTAACAATGGACTCTGCTTTTCTACTAAACATATGAATGTCAGAACAATGAGCCTGTCCAGCTTTATTTTCAACTGCTGTTCTAGGGGGAGACAGAAATGATAAAAGGCAGAAGTTGGGTGGTGGCTGAGCTATTAATCCACTTTCATTCCGCACATTTAGAAAAGCCTCTCTCCTATGGATCGTGCTTAGACATATCCTAACTTATTTTTGCTTGCTGCCTCACTGGAGAAAGCATCCTCTTGATTTAGCCACAAGCTTAACATAGTTTTAATATGAAAATGGAACTTTATCTATCTGTGCTACTACAAAATGGGTCTTTTCAAGTCTATTATTTACCCATATATCTAGCTCATAAACTCATATTGTGAAAATCAGGTCACAACTGGATGCCTTGAGTTTCACACCCCTCCTTGATTTTGTCAGCTGCAAGTTCTTTTGTTGCTGATGTTGCACTTGTTGCTAATACCCTTGTTCTGGCACCACACTCCCTTGTATACCTACACCCAATTTAAAATGAATAACTATCTCGCCAGCCTGTACTGTGATAGTCCATTGGTCTATGCAGAATTCTCCTGAGCTAGTGATGCTGTTGTTGTCCTCTTTGTCCTCACTGTGCACACTCTTAAAAAATGATGCCATTTATTGCAGTTCTTGCATCTTTTCCAAGTCCTCAAAGCCAGGGTCTCTAACAGAGGTCTGTTTGATTCAGTGTTTTAGTCTAACCGGTCAGCATTGTGCCACAGGAACCTCTGAACAGCACAATAACCAACCCCAACTGGTCCACAAAACAAAAGGGCTTCTGTGGCAACAAGCTGCCACAGAAGAGACACTGCCATGGAGACCATTCTTGATTCTGTAAGAAAGATCCATTGTATTTCACATCCCTTTGTTCTGAAAGCAGTAGGAATTATCTCACGTCCATTCATCATGAGCCAAAGAGTTATCCCAAGTTTAGTGTCTGGGGACTGGAAAAGTACTAAACCTTATAAGAAATAGTCTTCCCGGGGACAAGAAAAGTAGAAAGGAAGTGAAAAATATGGTATCAGCTGAGCTGGAAGAGTATCTAGATGCAGCTTGAGAATCAAAGTGTGAGGAAAGGGAGCTACCTGCGCTGTCCAAGCAATCCCTAGTTTTGGAATAAAGTATATATGTACATACATACATGACTACTGGAAGGACTGAAGAAAAGAAAGGAAGACACTGACTACTTGTGGTGTAAGGCTAACCACTATGCACTGAATTTTTAATTTGGTTACAGGCATTTGCATTCTTTTTGACATCTGTGAACCTTGGTTTGGTTTTCCTGAGTTGTATCCGCCTGTTTTCTCTTTCCAGAAGTCATTTGTGAAAGAGCGTTTTGTAGGTAGGTACATCTGCCTGCTGAGGCATGATGCACTACGTGGAATACAATTTGAAGGTTGCAGACAAGGCACGCTGTTGCTATGATCAAACAATTTTTTGCATGTGTGCAAGACCCACATGACAGCAGAGTGTGTTTCTCCAGCGTCATGAAGCCAGATGACATTCCAGGAGCGGCTGCCCAGTCAGTGCGTCCACGCTCAGCATATGTTGCCCACAGGGAAATTTGAAGCTCCTATCTCAAATTTCTACCTGAAAAAAAAAATCTAGGAGAATCTTATTTGGAAACCTTTTGTGGATTATCTACCCTAAGATAAGAATTCTACAGTGAATTCACTCAAACCCAGGGTACAAATCTGATGATAAGAACTTGCTTTTTTTCTTTATTTTCTTTGTAGATATGCAGGAAGAATTTTAATAGAAGACAGTACATTCATGATGTTAGTGCAGATGTGTTTTTGGTTTTTTCCTCTGCCTTTTTATAATTATTATTATTTATTTTAGATATGAGTCTCTCAAAGCTCAGTTCCAAGTGAACATCTTTCAGATGGTATATGGTGTCAAACTTATTTTTGGAACATGTAGAAATACCAAAAGGGCTCACTAATCTAATGAGATAAAATTACCTCTGAAGGATAAAATTAGCATGCTGGAACTTTTCCAACAATTATATTTTTACAGACCTACCAGCTATACTATACAGTGTGTTTACAAAGAATCAGTACTCTGCAATGTATATTCTTCATGTCTTTTGCAAACTATATTCAGAGGTTATTTTTAATGTGATCATTATTTTTTTAAAACTCTGAATTTTTATGAAGAATTATACAAAATGTATTATCTTATTATTACAAGAAATAAAATACTAGTAATGAAACAAGATGTAAAAAAAAATGGTCTAAAATAATTTAAAAGCATAAATATAAGATATGTTCATAAACATATTCATAGAATCACAGAATGCCAGGTTAGAAGGGATCTCAGGGACCATCTGGTCCAACCTTTCAAGGCAAAAAAAAATATAGTTTATGTTAGATGGCCCAGCACCCTGTCTACCTGAGTCTTAAAACTGTCCAATGTAAGGGGAAATATTCAAATTTTTCTAGAAATTTTTACAACGTTCATTTATCTTGAGAGCTTTTAATGAGTGTCATCTGAGAAGAGGGAGGAGCGTGAAAGCAGAAGTCAACTAACTCTATTACTTGTAGCCAGTCTTTCAGGTAAAAAAGAGCATGAAATAAATAACCCAGCCCAGATTCCAAAAGCAGAAGTGAGCAGAGTGATGCAGCAGAAGCACTGATCCCATCATCTGGAGTTCAATAAACAGAAACAAACCTCTGCTAGCCTAATATTCTGAAAGATGGGAAACAGAATATAGGACTTAGGGATCAGTTTTTCTAGGGATGATAGGTTATCAAAACCAATCTGTTGTGCCCTGCACAATTCAGCATATTCATAAACGACCTGGAAAAGGGGTAAGTAGTCAGGTCAGATGAGGCTATCAAGTTATTTAGGTTAGTATATAAGGATAAGACAATCTTGAAGATCTGAAGACAAGTTTATGGAAGGGAGGGCTGAGCAATAAAATGGCAGATGGAGTTCAATACATGCAAAATGATGCACACAGGAAAAAGTGGTCCTTAGGTACGAAAAGGTAGCTTCTGCTCTGGTCTCAGGAGAGAGAGTCCTGGAGTTATGAAAGTGGCTCGACAGGGAACATCAGTCTGGTGCTCAACAGCTGTCAGAAGAAAAAACCAACCAAAAATAGGAAGTATTAAGAAATCAACAGAGAACAAAACACAGAATATATTTTTGCTTGCATCTTCTGTATGGTAAAGAGTCATAGAAATATTGGTTGAGAGGGACCTCTGCAGGTCACCCAGTTCGACCTTCCACTTGAAGCAGGACTGTTGCTAACACTAGATCAGGTCAGCTGTGGCTTTGTCTAGCTGAGTGTTCAAACCACCAAGGATGGTGATTCCACAACCTGTCTGGATAATTTGTTCCAGTGTTGCATGTTCCTTTTGGTGAAGAAATTTTTTCCAATGCCCAGTCCGAATCTCCCAAGCTGCAATTGTTGTTGCTCAACATAACTGCCCAATGCAAGTAGCTGTTGCTTTTCATATTCTACTTGCTACTGCCAAGAAGTGTTTGGCTGCATTATCTTTTGGATGCTGTTCTGCTCCCTGCATGTCAGCAGTAGCATGGAAAATAGGAATGTTTTTCATGTAAAGCACAGCTAAATCAGCTAGAATCCTTCAGGGTGGGAGAGGGGCTACAAGGCATATGACAAAGAACTAGCGAGCATCAAACAAAGCTAGCAGTAGCCAGGTTGAAAATACACAAAAGGAGGTGGGTTTTTGCACAACAGGTGGTTGACCTGTGGAACTTGTCACTGCAGCAGGTTGTAGATGCTACAGATCTATGTGGGTTTAAGGGAAGACAGGCAACTGCCTGATGGAGAAATCCAGTGAAAGTTACCAAGGTCATGGAAACTCCATCTGCCTCAGAAAATACTCTGAGTTTGAAATATTGGTGGCTGGAGGGGACTATTGCATGACCTTGCCCTTTACCAATGCAGCATGGTATTGGTCCTGCAAAGCCTTTGGTCTGACCCAGAATGGAACATCTTACATTCAAGAAACTGCTTGTAAAACTTAACTACCTTACACTTATTTCTGCCTTGCCTTGTTAGTTACACTGGATGTTATTCAGCTCATTTTCTTAGGCACGTGAATAATTATTGTTACACTTTGATGTGGTTTTAAGTTATACACGCAACCACCAGCAACAAAACCAGAACTGCAACCAAAATTTACATTTTTAAGAAATCAACTTCAGTCTTTGAAATGAAACTGCAGGGTGCAGTTGCTAGCCAAAGCCTTATTGCCAACCTATTTATACAATTGGTTCCACAAAATTTCAGATGCTAAGTCTTTTAAAGGAAGAATATGCCTGTGATTAAGACAACGGAACAGCACACTGGCAATCTCAGTCTGATCTTAAGCAATGCCACAAATTTCCTGCTGGTTTTGGCAAATCAGTGGGCTCCTATCTAGTGTGACCAGAGTTTTCAGCAGATGAGCTCATTGAAACTACTCAGGTTAAGCACTTTGCGAAAGTTCTTAGGGAACGAGTTTCTCAGGTTGTACATCTATGTGGCAGTGGAAAGCTCTGGAAAGGACTTTGTTGTAGAGCAAGGTGCTGATCTACGAAGCAGAGACCACCATCCAGTCTTCTGCCTTGGGAGAGAAGACAGAAGAGACACCAAGGGAAGGAGGAGGCAGAAAGAAAGGGGTGAAGAGTGATGAGAAAAGGAGGGAGGCCCTTCTCGCCTGGCCTCCTTAGGGGCCAGGACGGTCCCTGAGGAGCGGGTCGCCCCAGAGAAGCCAGGCCGGGCAGGCTAGGGGGCCGAGGCGCACCCGACGGGCGAGTACAGGGAGGAGCGGGCTGGCCACGGGCCGGGGGAACGCCACTCCCCGCAGCCACAACCCCCATCCCGGCCCGAGGAGCCTCCTCTGCAGCCGGCAGCCGCTCCTCACCCTACAGCGGGTCAGGGCGGAGCGGCCACCCCGCTGCGACCGTCACCCGGCCCCGTCGTGCTCGGCAGCCCTGGCGCACGCAGGTGTCGTGGTGCGGACGGCGCCCACTCGCCGTGCCCCCGGGACTGGGTCCCTCCTCCGCCTCTCCGCCTGTCTCCGCCTCCCCCCCTCCGGCCGAAAACCTCTCCCGCCCCGTCCCTGCTCGGGTCACCCCGGCTGTCCGCGGGGCGTCGGGAGGGACCCTCTCCAGAGGGGATGCACCTCCCGCCCCGCAGTCAGAGCCCCTTCTACCCTTCCCACCCGAGCAGACACCGGGATTTGCCTCCGCTCCCCGCGGCCCTCCCCCTCTCACCCTCCCGTCCTCCTCCCTCTCGCCTCCTTTTTCTTTCTTTCTTTTTTTTTTTTTTCCTTTTTTTATCCCCTCCCCCGCCTGGGAAGACCTGGCCGCTCCCCCCGCCCCGTCCTCAGTAGCCGCGGGCGCTGGGCGGCGGGCTGAGCGGGGAGCCTGAGCCCCGGGGCTGTGGCCGCCGTCCCCTCCGTTCGTCCTGCGGGGTGTCAGGTATGAAAGAAACCCTTCCCAACGCCGGCCGTGGGGGGAGAAGATGCCCCGAGAGACCTGGTCGGGGCAGCGTTGAGTGGGCAGGCTGGGAGCTGGGGATGGGGGCTGGAGGTGGCTGCCCGGAGCAGGGACCGGGCTAGCCTGGGGCCGGGACTGGGCACTCCGAAGTAACGTCCGTAAGGTGATCGGGTTTGGTGATGTCGTCCTTCCTACCTGGGCCGTTTTAAAAAGTGATAAGGCTGAGCGATGCCTGTACCTCGGGTTTGGCAGCTGAAGGGTTTTGTATAAAGCTCCTGCCTCTTTAGCCTGATGGATTTATTTTTGATAGGACCGAAACGTTTTCTTTTTAATTTGAAGCTGGTTTCACTAGATGGCTAACGGGACAGAAGCAAGGGGCATATTTATTGGGCTTTCAGGGGTTTGTCTCTGTGCTGTGTCTTCTGCTGGGAGCAGGCAAGGAACCTCTTCATCCTTCAAAACAACCTCTCCTTTAATTCTGATTCATCCTCTCAGTATTCGCACTGCCATCCCCGCGCTCTTCTGGAATTGACACTAATTTCATCCAGATTCGTCACTGTTGGAAGCAGAGTTATCTTGGAATGACAAAAAGAGCGGTGCCAAGTTACTTAACTTACATGCTCTGGAGAAAGGGAATTCCTTTGGATCAGATGCGGAAAAGCAGGACCAGAGGATGGCTAGAGAGCTGTAGAGTTAAAGCCTTCCTTTTCAAACCCTTGTCTTCGAGGAAAACCCTGGGCTTTAACATAATGATGCATAGGAGCGGCCGGCAGCAACGGAGCGGGCAGTGGAAAAGCGGCCATCCCGGCAAAGTCCTCCCGTCCCCGCCGTTCTTCCGGCTGGTTCCAGGTCGGTGCCCGCCTGCTCCCGTCCCGGGGCCGCCCCGGCTGGCAGGGCTCGACCCCCGGAGCCTCTCAGCGCCGGGGCAGCGGCCGGGATGCGACCTCCCCCTCCCCACTTCTCCCCATGCCCGGAGCGGGGAGAAGCCCCCGGAGGCGGAGAGGGCTGGGAGGAGCCCCCGGGGGCTACGCTGGGGCCAGCCCGGGACCCGGGGGGCTACGGGCAGAGGGTGAAGCGGGGCCTGCCGCCGTTGCCGAGCCGCTGGCTGTCCGGGCGCGCCATCCCGCGGCCGCGGCGGGGGCGGCCGGGACAGAGAGAGAGGGAAAACCCCGACCTAGGGGAAGCCCCAGACCCCGCTGCCGCTCATCCCCCCTTCCTTTATTTGCCACCACTAGGTCTAGTTTCAGAAATTAGCTGTCGCGCCTGCCTACTGAAGCTGCTTCAGTGTTGTGAGAGCCAGTGGGGTTTTCTCCGTGAAGTCAGAGGGGAGGACGGGATCTATCCACCATATATAGAGTGAGCATACCCGGCACCCGGAGGAGTGAAGGAAGCAGTGGTGGATGAGGTTAGGGTAATGTTTTTTTCCAGGGACTGTGAGATTTCCAAAATTTGTTCTCTGTTTTGCTTTGTCAGGGTAGAGCTGTGAATTCCGACTTTTAGGTCATTTCAAGGAAAAGGCCAAAAGCAGCTAAAGGAGCTGGATAGTGTAGAAGCCTCTAATATTTTATGGTCGGAAAATTGCATTTAAAATTATGTAAGCTTAGTTTGAAATGTGCTGGTTTTCCTGCAGTAAGAAGGAAACCCCAGAGCAGAGGCTGCGCTGAATAGACCGAGATAAAAATACTGCCAGAAAGGTGGACACAACTTTTCTTTTGTCTGAGCTACACTGACATGTAAATTCACTCTGAGGTAGCCTGAAAAGAAACACATTCTAGTTCTGCTTGACCATAACCCTTCCTCTGAGCTGCTGGAGGTTATAGGTTATATTGACAAAGTATTTGAAAGATATCCTGAAAAGTTAGGACATCAGTAGGTTTTGTCTTGTGAATGCAGAAATATTTGATGTTGGAAGCAAGAAGTAAGAAGAACTGAAAATACTTTTAATTGTACACATATGCCTGGCAGCTGGAATGCCACCAAACAGGGAGTCCTCACCGTTATCTGCTAAGCTTGGAAACTGGAGGAAGAATTCAAACATTTTTATGGAGCTGGGGATCTCTCACATTCTAGTTTTCATCTTCTGTCTTCTCTGAAGCAATTCTTCCTACCATAAAGACAGAACTAACTCAAGACTTCTAATTACTGTAAGCCAACCCAAAATTTGTATGGGAAAGGAGTGAAGGAAAGGAGAGGGCAGAGCAGCTTTGGGTTTGGAGAACGAGTGGAGGACAGCGTGGCAGAAAGTATGTGTAAGATGTTCAGGTTTTTTTCTTGCATCCAGTCTGCAGCCTTTCCTTCTTGCCCTGGAAGCTGTATCGTCTCTCCCCTTCTCTCACCCTGCAAAGCTGTCTTTGTAGCCATCAACACATTTCTATTTTCCACCATCTGGCAAGAGGAATTCCTGTGTTATCTGCTTTCCAGTAACTTGTACTGGGCCATGGCAACTGCTGATGTCGTCCGTGCTTGAAGTTGGCCTTGCTTAAGTGATAGAGATCAGCTTACTAAACAGAGCTTAAGTGCATGGCTGTAAACAACAATGCTGCCTAGTAGGACCACTGCTCTGGTCTGTAATGAGAAATACCAGTTTCATCAAGTTGCTCAGCTTGGACTTCTTCCAGTTCTACTGAAGTGTAGTTAGTTCATTAGGAGCAACAAGTGGTTCATTATAAATGATGAAAATCTTGGCTTCCAAGACTGCATTTGTAAGTAGTGAGCACTTGAGTATAGTATTTCAAATGGGAGGCTCCAATGCATCTATTGAGTGTTGTGTGCTTTGTTTTTTTTTTCTTTTTAAAGAGTGGTGGGAGGGAGCCATGGCACTCCATCTATTTGCTTGCAGAAAGTCTCTCTATAAAGTGAAGTTAGTTATGGGTCCATCTGGGAAGTCTTCAGCCATTGCAGTGGAATGGCGTCAACCCAAGCACCTCTAAGACTTTCTATATGAACTAGCAGTTAGTGAAGGAACTTTCCTCAGGGCTTACAGAATTCATCTACAGAGAAATATCAAACAGCAAGACCCTGAGGAAGGGCTGAGAAAGGGAGGAGTATTCTAGGAAAGATCATAGAAAAGGCATTCTCAAACAGAACTGAGTTTCTTAATACCTTGCATCTGTTCAACAGATATATTAGGACAAAGTGAATTAAAGCCAGCTTTTCCACATTAATATCACATTATTTATCATCAAACCATGCTAGTTTGTGACAGGCTGAGAATAATAAAGGGGATTCTTTCTCATACAACGTGTAGTTAAGCTGTGGAACTCCTTGATGCAGAACATTGTGGGTACAAAATTTTATATGGGTTCAAGGGAAAACTGGGTAACTGTGGAGGAGAAATCCACTGAAGTTTCCTCACACAACAGAAACTACCCCTGGTTTAAAGTCCATGAGCTGCAACTCATTGTAAACTAAGAGATTGTGAGGGAGAAGAGACATACATGGTTGCCCTATTCTTGTGCTCTACTCTAGGCATCCACATTTGACCAGTGTCAGAAACAGGATTTTAGGTGAGGTAGACCTTTGGTCAGGAGAGGAAACTTATTCTTATGTCCTCATCATAGTATTTCTTTATTTTGACACCTTATAATTTATCCATAAATACATAAAATTATCAATCCTCTTCAAATTTAGTACTAATTGAGCAATAACCAAAATAATACTTTGAAGGTAACTTTGTATATGAAGGTTAATGTTTAAATGTGTGGATTTCTGCTTTACCAATAATCTAGACTGGTATGGTCAACTACTGCCTCTGCAAAATCTTGCACCTGGGATGTCTTTGCTCTGGTTTCAAAACCTTCAGATGTCTTTTAGTATAACCACATACACCCTGGAGCTTAAGCTTGTGAGTCACTGTAATCTCCAGATGTCTTATGAAAGTCCACACATCTTCTCCAAAACCTGAGTTAGCTACTTTAAAGCCAGAGTGGATATCTTTATACTGTATTGTAAAATGTGTTTGATGTATATCCTAGTGAGTAAACTCTGGGTCAAAGTTGGTGTTCCATGCACGTGAAGGTGAAAAGCATCTAAAAATATGCTAAAACAAAACCACCTTCTGAATTTGGCATCAGAAGTAACAGGCTATGTTTGAACTGTAGTGCTTCATTAGCTAAAAAGTGATAATTGTTACGTCTTCTAGACAATAACTATGTCTATATGGTGAAGATGCCTCAAAATTACAGGAGTCGTTGGCCCATTATACAGCTTTTAAGGTGATGTTCCCACTTCTTTTTCTATGTTGCACACATATTCCTCTTTTTTGATGCTAGATATTTAGCTAGCTTGTAACCAGCCTGTTTCACTGGATAGAGCTACTCATATTGTTCTAAACTAAGCTCAAGAAAAGGAAAGTGGTTATCTTTGCCCTGGTTTACACTGCCATTACAATGTAAACCAAAGAGCTTAACCACATACATGTCCTTGAATTGCTTGGCTTTTAAAGTTTAATCATAGGCCCTTCTTTCTGCACAGCTGAGGTTTCCATGTAAGTGGAATGAAGGACGTAAGAACAGGGCGCAGCTTTCCCAATGACAGAGGCCAGTAGTTGGTTAATGCCACTGACATCACTGCTGCCAAAGGAGAAAAATGGTCTTTTTAGTAATGTTTTGAACTTCTGCATTCAGTTTCTGGCTCTGACACAGACTTCTAACAATTTTACATTCTTTCTGCATGTTTCCCAACTACAGATGGGAATAATACTGCTTTTTGTCTTTCCCATTTAAAGTATTAGCTCTTTGTGTGGTGCATCACCCCATCTTGGTGGGGCTTTCCACATGTGACCATAAGGCACAGACAGCACAGTTTCTGCAGCCGTTGTGGGATCCTGCAGGAAAAAGGCATGTGATGAGTCAGCAGACTTGCCCCTCCTACTTGGCTGAGCTTTCCTGCATGTACATAACCAGGAGACTCCTCTAGACAAGCAACCTTCTACTTTCTTCACTCATCTGTCCCCTCCAACCATGGATTTTGAGATTCTCTAAAACTGAGAGAGATGCAGACACCCACACATAGGAAAAGAATGAGGTTTTGGTGGCCACAACACACAGGGAGATAGAATGCAGGATCTGCAGGAGACCCATGCCTTAATGAGCAGCAGAAGCTGAAGTTGGGACTTGCCACCTTGTTTAGATGCCTAAATTGCTCCATTTGTCACATCCAGACAATATGAACTTTGAAAGGGGACAGAGATCTTCCTAAATTGGTTCCTTGGGAGAACAATTAGCAAAGTGCCATTTTGCATAGCCTGGAGATTCACAGGTTTTAGCTGGGTAGATAATGCAGAACCATTGGTTACTTTTAGGTCACTTAAAACTGCTATTTTTTCACCAGTACATGAAAAAACACAATTGGTCTGGTTTCCTAAGGGTTCCTACATCTCACAAGTATGGTCTGTCCATCTCTGCCAGCATCTCAACTTTTGAATGTGACTTTTTAATACATCAGTAGTTTTCAAACATATTCTACTTATATAGCGTATAGCTATAGAGAAGAGAAGCAGAAGTATAAGCCATAATTGCATTCCCTCAGGATGAATAAGGACAGGATGCTGTACAGAGTGGAATGACTCAGGGTAGTGCCTCACTGAGGGAAAAGCAGGTAAAGCTCAGCTGTTTCCAGCTTCCAGTAGGTAGCTCAGCATGGATGCTGGCTGACTTCTCTGCGCCCATCTTGCTAGAGACTGTCGGAAGCATCCAAGGCAATACAGGGACTATCTGTTGCATTTCTAT
This sequence comes from Brachypteracias leptosomus, assembly GCA_013401335.1. NCBI lineage: Eukaryota > Metazoa > Chordata > Aves > Coraciiformes > Brachypteraciidae > Brachypteracias > Brachypteracias leptosomus. The sequence continues at coordinate 65,186 of VYZX01015858.1, read as the reverse complement.
TTTGAGTAGAGCGTTAAATTCTGTTCCACTGATGTAAGTGTTAATATTGCATGATTATTTTTTTAAGATACTAAGATAACTATGTATTTCCAATGTGTATTTTCAAATCTCTCTTTCTTGTTTTAGAAAAAAAAACCCCAAAGATAAAATGGAGAACATGTTACTGCTATTCATGGTTTTTATACCTATATCGGGTCTCTTTAATGGAACAGAAACTGAACAAGATTTTACTTGGCACTTAAAGAAGATTCCCCAGATTGTGAGCGAAAGAACTTTCTCCCTTGACAGCCCTAAATTTGAAGCAAAACCCAAATTAGAGCTGAACAGTGTATGTGGAATTGAATGTCAAAGAAGATTGCCAGTGCCAAGCTTGTCTGACTTGAAGGACCTCTTATCCTATGAGACCGTTTTTGAAAATGGCACACGGACCCTAACTGAAGTGAATGTCCTCGGACTAGTGCTTGACCCAGCTGGAAACACAACCACACAAAGCTCTTCGAGAAGGAAGAGGCAGGTATATGGAACAGACAGTAGGTTCAGCATCTATGACAAGCGGTTTATGACCAACTTTCCTTTCAACACAGCTGTGAAGATCTCCACTGGCTGCAGTGGCATTCTCATTTCTCCCAAGCATGTGCTAACAGCTGCCCACTGTCTGCACAATGGCAAAGATTATGTTAAGGGCAGCAAAAGACTGAGGGTGGGCCTGATGAAGACAAAATCCAGAGGTGATGGCAGGAAACGCAAAGGTGCTAAAAGAAGTAAGAGAGAAGTTGCTGTGGCCCAAGAGGATCCTGAAATTGCCACAGAACTAAGGCAACAATCCAAAGGTGGTGGGAGAAAGCAGAGGAGATCTGGGAAGAAACAGGGGACCTTAGATGGCATGCCCTCCTTCCAGTGGACCAGGGTGAAAAGTACCCACATCCCAAAAGGCTGGTTTAAAGGTATCTCTGGGGATATTGCCCTGGATTATGATTATGCTGTTCTTGAGCTCAAGCGGCCCCACAAAAGGAAATACATGGAGCTGGGAATCAGTCCAACAATCAAAATGATGCCTGGAAGCATGATCCACTTCTCAGGTTTTGACAATGATCGATCTGGGCATCTGGTCTATAGATTTTGTAGCATTTCTGATGAGTCAAATGATCTCTTTTATCAGTACTGTGATGCTGAACCTGGTTCCACTGGATCTGGTGTCTATCTCCGTCTTAAGGAGCCGAACAAAAAGAAGTGGAAACGCAAGATCATCGCTGTTTACTCAGGCCATCAGTGGGTAGATGTCAATGGTGAACAGCAGGATTACAATGTAGCAGTAAGAATTACTCCTCTCAAATATGCCCAGATTTGCTTCTGGATACACGGGAATGATGAGAATTGCACACAAGGCTGAAGAGAGCTGAACCTGACTCGCTTAGCACCCATATTACTATAGAGTGAAAGTCTGCTGCAGCAGTTACTGGAAGAACATCATTCCATGTCAGGATGTTTTTGAACTCAAAGTTCACAAGTAATGTTATGGTGACTAGAGGAACGCTGAATTGCTGGGGGATGGGGAGAATTGTCAAACAAAATATTTCTAACTGCAATCAACCCTAGATACACACTTAAAATCCCAAACTATATTTATGTTTGCAATTATGAAAAATTCAAGTTATTCACATCAGAAAAAAATGACTACACCTTTTTTTTTTTTTTTTTCCCCAAGAGAAGGATTGAAACATCTCAAACTGGTATTATTAAACAATATCTATTTTTCCAATGGATTTGCTTTTCTCAGGGTTTTGTTCCAATTCTTCAAATGCAAGTTGTGCATACAGCACATTAGTGTATGTGCAGAATGATCCAGAGAACTGCATGAGACCAAGACATTATTTTGGCATTCTCTAAAGACCACAGCTCCAGGTTGAGAAGCAGCAGTCTATCTCATGCTTGTGAGTTTGGAAGACTTCCTCTTCTGGTTGCTGCAGGAACACCTCCATGGAAATCTCAAATTTCTGTAGCTGAGGATTAGACCTTAAAGACAAGTTTCACTTCACTGCTCAGTAAAAACAGCAAAAAGAAATTAATGAACGCAGAAGTTTCCATGTTTGGAAGAAGAAACATCACAATGTAATTTAATGCTTTTAAATCTTCTTTGAGAAGCTATACAAGTCTTAAATACATGTGTTTGTATTCCATTTAGTATTTGGAGAGCTGCAGGTTTAGTTTCTAGTCAAATGTTTAGCTTTACCATTGGGAGAAGTCACTGACTTCTGAAGTGGCTATTTGACAATCATTTAGAGCTTCACAGAGGATAGACTTTTTTGGGTGCTAACCATTTTTACAGGTTTTATAAATTACTTTTATATGAGTTCAACTTCATAGATAGGATAGTAAGTATTAGACTGGGAGTTGGAAAGTGATACTTTACTTTGGCATTATATGGTTTTGCAAAATGGGTAGTTTTAATCATGTCATATTCAGACTCCGCCTCAACATGAGTTATGAGGTTAAACTAAAAATTTCTCCCAACTAAATTATACCACCTTCTGAACAGTAGAAAAACTATCCTGTACATTATAACAGATATCTTGTAAAGTAGCAGCAGTAGTTAGCAAATAATTTGGTTCAATATGTTTGCTGAACAATATACTTAGTGAAAACACAAAGTGAGCTTGAGTTTTACACACCTTTAAATATGAATCACCTTTTTAAAAGTCATTGCTGATTGCTACACAAGTCTATATCTTTTATTTTATTTCAATATTTTGAAGTGCACAGGATTGTTATGGTGCTGTGTTAATCTAATAACATAAAATGATACTGTGTATTTCCAATCATATCCTTTGGGTTTCAATACTTCTAAGATTATTCACCACTACAATATTTAATTTTTTGGATCATAAGTTTATACTGACCAAAATACATTTTCTTCCTGTGCAGAAGAAAAAAAATAACAAACAAGATTTTAAAATACTATTTGTTTGTTGGTATCTTTAAAATATGCTTGTAATATTTTTTGATTAAATAAGATCATTTTTAGTAACCCACTTTTTTGTAGGTGATTGAAAGTATAAAACCTGACACTTTGAATGTGCAGTCAACTTTCTTTGTCATATTACTGCCAAAGCATAAAAATGTAAGACTTGCTTCCATACTTCTGACAATATTTCATTAATTGGAAGAGATCTCACTTTAAAAGAGACTATTTCTTTTAGTATCAGCCTTTCCAGGGAGCATTTAACTTTTTAAAATTTTTATTATTTTATTTTGTGTGATTGTTTGCAGAAAACTAATAATACTTTTTAAAGTTTAGAAATTAACGTCTAAGATTTTAAGGTTAATTATTTTTTATTGCTCTATTAAGACATATGGCTTCACTGACAGTAATTTTAAATCACCTCAGTCCAGTATTTAATTCTCTATGCAATGGGCCTACAATATTCTTTGGTTGGCTCTGTAATGTTTTTCTTAAGTGCCTTTTTCCATAGTTACTGTGACAAAGAAGGTACCACATTATTAATCCAGTACAAGTCATCTTAGGTTGACTTTTGTTACAATTGTTCTCATTGTTGATTTGGGTCCAAAACTGATCAAGATAAGGTAGCTTAGTAAATTCCTTGTTTTGGTGAGTCTTATTTAGGGGTACTCATTAGGAGGAGAAATACAATCTATTTTTTATTAATTTGGGAATCAGGGACAAGGTAAGAATGAAAAATGTTGAAGTCAGCTTTCAAATGGTCATGTTATAATACTCATCCACTATAAATACCTCAGCCATGACCTGAAGTTCTCATATCAGGCTGAAAACAAGTATTTGTCCTCGGAGAATAAACATTAGATGTTCAGTGTCTCATTTTACGGTACTAAGAGATTAAAGAGGCTGGCCAGAGCAACATAAAAATTAATCAAAACTATATAAATTCAAGCCTCTGTGTCTGAGTGTACGTGCACAAACACATGCAAATATATGGGCTTGTAGAGCATGTGCCATTTTGATTGAGTCAGCATCTTCAGACAAGGGAATGCAGGCACAAGAAGACATGGACAAAATGCTGTTCCTGTTGTATCTGCAAGCTGGGCTACATTTCAGTCTGCCGCTTGGCCTAACAGAGAAGGAAATGCTTTATGTAGGCATTGTGACTGCATACTACAGGAACTCCTCAAATAGTTCATAAATCAAGTACTTACACATAACCCCAGGAGATCAATGTCCCACATAGAGCTCTTGGTACCAGTCACTGCAAATGGAATGAGAATTTCTGAGCCATGATCATCTCAGATTTCCTTAAAAAAGCTGCAATTGGTATCTGGTTATCAATGAGAAAATACAAGGAGGGGGTATTCTTAGTAGATCAGATCTGCTGTTGTTTAGGACACCAGCCTCAAGGCTGGATTCCCAGCCCAGGAGGGGACAGAACCCTTGTGAAGTTTCCCCAAAGGATTTTTCCCTCTTTCAAATACTGGACTGTACATCATTTGTTTTCATCAATACTAATGCTTTTCCATAAGAGTTGCTATAGTAGATCTTTTTCTTTAACTGCATTCCTGGCTTTAGGAAAAAACAAACTCCATCAAATCCCTTTTCTGCCAGGGGGCTACTGGCACTTTGTAAAGTTAACAAGTAAGTTCTTCCTGGGCCAAAGATAAGCCTCATACACAAACCATTAACACACTCAGATCATCTTCTGCAAGGCATTTGTGCATGTGTTTAATTTGGGGCTCTGAGACATACAATGGAAGTCAAGGGGATTATCTGCAATGTGAAAAATTAAGTATAAGTTTGTATTTTCTTAACAAAATAAAGACATAGTGTTAGGTAGCAAAATTATTTCTGTTATATGAGGTATAGGGTGCCCAATGCTTTAAAAATTGCTTAAAGAAACTCCTTGACTCAGTTTATCATTTACCATCCAAATTTTCCAGATTTATGAATCTGTATGGAGTATGAATCAGCACAGAATATGGCTTAAGTAAAAAAATAATTCATCTACATGTGGAGGAGAGAAGCAGCTGGGGAGTTCCTCCTGCTCTGCTGATAAGGGATGACTTGGCAGCAAACAGCAATTAATGCAGAGAGAGCAAGAGAAGTAGATGCTACAGAAGACTAGGAAGACGGAGGGTGGTATGCAAGGAAGAAGGAAAGTGTGAGAAGTAACAAATGAAATGGCTGTGAAGTAGCAGAAGGACCTATTGTAAGAAAGAGTAGACAGCTGATAAAGGTGCAACAGTATAAATTAAGATGTGAAAATCACAAGTTACACGGACAATCTCTTTTCCCTTTTAAAGATGAGGCTGTTCTTCCCAGCCAGTAACACCAAGAAAAGGGCTGTGAGGGGGCTCAGGGTCTGTGAGGGACCACTAGTAGGCAGGGGTTTTTTGACCCTGATCTACAATCCCTGCCCAAAGTCAGAGAGATTAAACTTGTACTTGTTTAGGGCCCTTGGAAAGCAACAGACACATGTCCCGGCCAAAAGGCTTGGCAGCATGAACCTCCCAGCGCACCGGGTCACTGGGCGTGTAAAGGGAGATTCTTTCACTTGAAAGTTTCTCAAACCTGATATTTTGTGGGGGCTCCTGTAAAGGCTGTTCCCCATTGGAAAAACAAACAAACAACAACAAAAAATAAACAAAATAGCTCAGATTTGAAGCATTTAAATGTTGGCTCCATTTTTTGCATGTACCTATAAATTCTAGCCAATAAATTTTTTCAAATAACTTCTGTTTGTGTTTGGTATCTTTGTAAAAATCTAATCAGTTGCTTCTAATTTTAAAGTGCAGAATATTGCAGATACTTCCATCTATAAATGCCTGGATTAAAGAATGAATGGGGGGAAAAAAAGAAGAGTATTGTTAAACTGAAATCTTAGAATTACACACTAATCTCAAAGGATTTAGAAGTATATTTGAGCCCCTATAGCCAGTTTTACTCTGAGTGTGAATTAACATTTAGGTTAAAAACCTCCAGACGTAGCTTTGATGATTCTTTAATGTTCTTAACTTTGTACGAATTGACAACAAACTTTAAAAAAAAGAAGTGGTTTTATAGTATTTTTGACTACACAAAAGGACAACTCATTTGGGAAAATAAATGCAAACCTTTGCTATATTAAGATATTATGATGCACATACTATGTCAATAAATATTTTCTGTTGTTTTTCTTTTCCTCTGTCACAATGTAGTTTGTTAACTATGATGGTGTTACACAAACTCCATTCTGTAAATGCTTGTATGAGGTTATCTGTTAATCATCTGGGACATGGTCTTACAAGATATTAATGTCTCTTTAAATTTGTTCTGGGAAAAAAACCCTCCTTGTCTGTTCCTGTCTTCAAGATAATTACTCCATGAGCAAATTTGATGAGTAAAAAAAAATTGGTTCAGCAAGGAAATGACTCACAGACTATGCCACAACTTATTAATTCTGAAATAAGTAATTAGTTCTGTTTCTGCTATTAACTATTGTTGTATTTTCTACCTCAGAGAGCTGTTGAACCAGGCTAAATTAGAAGTGTGTAAAATATTGTAATTGTTCTCTGCATTATCTTAACTCTGTACCCTTGAAACTGGTGCTGATTTGATCACTGACAGTAAAAGGAGAGGTTTTTGGCAAGGACAAGAGCTGCTGGAAATATTTAATGGAAAGTTTAGAAATTATTACAGCAGTGATTAACTGTGTGTCTAATAGAAGTAACATTTAACAGGGGTCTGGCAAGGGCTTCCCCGCCAGCTCTGGTGGTCCTTACAGGGGGTAGGAGTAAGGGCCACAGGGGATTGACAGCTTCATCACTTGGACCAAAGTCCGTTTGGGGCTGGTAACAGGATTTAAGCCTTTTTAGACTCTTGCTGGAGTCTACTTTTTGCCACCTTCTGGTAGAATGCCTAGAAATGTTTCTCAGTCCCTATCCAGGGAACACAAATGAGAGCCAGGGGTGACAGCGGTGTTCTCTGCAGGCCACTCAAGCCACTGGCAGGCATGTGGTTGCTTCAATGGCACATATCTTCCAAGACGTGCTGTGGGTTTCACATTCCCATCAGCCCTGGGGAGCTTGAACTGGCATTTTACCCAAGCACGTATGCAGCCCTAAAATGTTTCAATATAGCCCAGTTCCTTGTGTAGGTATTTTTCTGTCATACTTCCAGTTCCCATCATCTTTAACAAATGCTCAGAAGGCCTTCACCAAATAACAGGAACTCAAATCTGCCAGAGAAGTGGCATCTTACACTGGTTATTATGCAGGTACTCCTGATGAACCATGCATTCCTCTGTGTCTCTAAACCTTGATAATGGCTTACCCTTCAGCCATTATTGCTAAGATATGCTGGAAAAGCTACACAAATATTTTGCAAAGATTGCGCCTCTTGGCAAATACGTATGCATTGTAGTTACTGCAGTTGCCATGGCTCTACTCCTTTTCCATGTGAGAGTTTGAAAACGCTGGATGAAACCAAGTTGGGCTGGTTTTCAGACAAATTAATCAGCTGCCCTTTGGCTGCAGTTGCAGCATTTTCCCACTCCTCCCCTCTAGTTTAATTTCCAACTTTATGGACTAAATGCTGGTTTTAGTTTTGCTTAACCAAAGACAAAAGCAGCCAGGAGACAGCAAAGGGCTCTTTCTGGCTGCACCTCTCTGCAGGCATTTTGAAGCAGGGCAGGCCCCAGAGGAAGAAGAGGACAAGAGAAGGCAAAGGTGAAGACTGTGAGCAACAGCAAAAAAGCACAGTGCCTTACTGAATGGGAGAAAACATGATTTCTATTTTAACTATAGCGAAAGACAACTCTAGTTTTTACATTCCTTCACCTTCTCTTGAATGATTAACTTATCAGCTAAATATTGTTGGCTCTTGTACAGGAGTGAACCAACCCACTCAGTGGTGGGAATACAACATGCCTGCAAATGCCAACAGTGGCTTCCCCTCCCCAACATGATAAAAAAGAAAATGCTATGTTACCTCAAAGGGGATTTACTAGTAATATGAAGGGGAAAAAAATAAATTTTAAAGAAATCTTTAAGACAAGCACCATATTTTTATTCAAGCAAAACATGGATTGAAAAATATGTATACATAAAGGCAATGGAGACTTTGTAGATATGTGTGGTATATGGATCTGTGCCATGCTTGTCTGTGCAGGACATGGATGCGTTCCAGAGCTGCGGTGAGTTACATGGTGAAAAAACAAACAGTTGCTGGTTGTCTATCCCACCATCTCCCTACAGGGACAGGGATTCTCACTACTTATTGTGAGTTTGGGCTCAGACCCAATCTTCTTAAATGGTGAACATGAACAGAGCTTTTCAGGCATGTGGTCACTGACATTTTAGAGTTTTATACATTTTCCTGTATGTATCCACGGAGGATAGAATCATAGAATCACAGAATGGTTTGGGTTGAAAGGGACCTTAAAGATCATCTAGTTCCAATTGCCCTGCCATGGCAGGGACACCTCCCTCTAGACCAGGTTGCTCAAAGCACCATCCAACCTGATCTTGAACACATCCAATGATGGAGCATCCACAACTTCCCTGGGCAACCTGTCCCAGTGTCTCAGCACCCTCATAGTGAAGAACTTCCTAATTTCTAATCTAAATCTACCTTCTTCCTGTTTGAATCCATTACTTCTCATCCTATCACTACAAGCCCTTGTAAAAAGTTCCTCCCCAGCTTTCTTGTAGGCCCCATAATGTATGAAGTAATTTTTGATAATGGTGAGTTGAAACAGTAGCTTCAGTAACTAAGCAAACACTGCATCATATTCTCATCTTTACAATGATGAATCTTAGAGGGAAATTTGACCCGCCACATATTATGTGTATTTACTTGTTATGGAGCATTATACACTAGGCATTTATGATCTGTAAACAGGTTTATTTCTTTCAGAGAGAATTGAAAAGGAAGCCAATATTCAAAAAGGAAAGTAGCTTTGACAGTGTCCTATTTAGACATGATAATTTGTTGCTTGTAAATTAACCTATAATGACAGTGATCTGTGGTCAAGTAATGCTGCTTATATGACTGATGTGCTTGAGTCCTTCTCTTCTTGCTTATTGATTTTTGCCTTACCAGTTGGGACTAAATAAAATCAGGCATCTGTGCAATGACTGATGTGAGGTTAGTTTTCTGTCCATACTGTGAAAGCAGTGTCCACAAGCTTAAAAAAAACCAACAGAAAAACAAGCAGCTGCCACTAATTGTATGTTACTACGTTCAAGATGGTATAGAATTATTTTCACAGGGTTATGACTTTGGAAGCAGTTTTTCTTTGGTTATTTTGACATACAAATCCATGGTACTCCACACACAGCTTTAGACACGTCTTCAGCTTGAAGGCTCCACAGAGATCTCCAGTTACAAGCATAAAATAAATGCCATACAGAATTTAATCATAGAATCATAGAATGTTTCAGGCTGGAAGGGACCTCTAGAGGTCATCTTGTCCAACCTCCCTACACAAGTAGGGACATCTCTACCTAGGTCAGGCTGCTCAAAGCCCCACCAAGNCCTGCACTTGGCTTTGTTGAACCTCATAAGGTTCATCTGGGCCCACCTCTCCAGCCTATCCAGGTGCCTCTGGATGGCATCCCGTCCCTCTGGCTTATCAACTGCACCCCCCAGCTTGGTATCATCCACAAACTTGCTGAGGGTGCACTCAATGCCATTGTCAATGTCATTAATGATGATATTAAACAACACCGGTCCCAGCACAGACCCCCGAGGGACACCATTCGTCACCTTCCTCCATCTGGACATCATGTGTATTTCTTCTCAGTTCAGTCTTCACCTTTGCATCCTTCACACTAATGACATCAAATTTGCCTCCATCCTATGTTCTACCCATTCATCACTAGGCTACTGAAGCACATTTTCTTAATTTTCTTTTGCATGTAGTTAAGTTTACACACAGGCCACTTCTGAACTTGCCGATGTGTTTTTTTTCACCTTAAACCTGTCCCTACGAATCTTTTTTCCATGCCTTTGACTCTTATCTTATGGCAACTATTTTTACAGTGGGGAAAAGTCCTGGCTCTCCCTGCTCCAGTAATGTATGGACTTACTGCTTCTCACCACCAGGATAGCTAAGAAATGTATGCCTCAGTCCTACAAGCAACAAACTCCATCGATTCCCAGTTCACTTCTGTGTGTGCTGCTTCAGACTGCTTTCCTTAGTCTTCAAACAGCTTTACATCAGGCATGCACACAGCCGAGGGATTAATTCAACTGGGGAACCTGGCCCCTGCTCCACTGCAGGGACTTTAGAGGAAATGCAGCTGGGGCAGGCCCAGACCCCCTTCAGATATTTTTAATGCACTGTTTGCAAACTTCATCTCACGCTTCCCTGCCTGTCTTGGGTTCCATCTGTTGCTAATTCCACTTTTTAACTTTTTAAATTGTGCCTGCTCATAGAATGGTTTGGATTGGAAGAAACCTTAAAGATCATCTAGTTCCAACCCCTCTGCCATGGGCAGGGAAACCTCCCTCTAGACCAGGTTGCTCAAAGCCCCATCCAACCTGGCCTTGAACACTTCCATGAATGGGACACCCACAACCTCTCTGAGCAACCTGTTCCAGTGTATCATCCCCCTCACAGTGAAGAACATCTTTCTTACATCTCACTTAAATCTACCCTCTTTCAGTTTAAATCCACTATCCCCTGTCCTGCCACTACATGCCTTTGTAGAAAGTCCATCTTCAACTTTCTTGGAGGCCCTCTTCAAGGACTGGAAAGCTGCTATAAGGCCTACCTGAAGCCTTCTCTTCTCCAGGCTAACAACCCCAATTCTCTCAGCCTGTCTTCATGGCCCTCCTCTGGACTCAATCCAACAGGTCCATGTCTTTATGTTGGGGGCCCCAGAGCTGGACACTACTCCAAGTGAAGTCTGACAAGAGCAGAGTAGACGGGGAGAATCATGTCCCTCAACCTGCTCGCCCCACTTTTTCTACTTAATGCTAATTTTCTACATAAAAACCAAACACCTAAAATTAAACTAAATAAAAAATGCCTGACCACTGGTGCTATACAGTGAGGAATTCTGCTTTCTGTCCTAGAGAAGCCAGTTCAAAGTGCTATTAAGGTAACAGCTAAAAACAGAGAACTAAAGGCAAAATCACTGCAAGCAAAACAATGTTCATAGCTCCAAAAGAACACATCAAATATGGAGCCAGCCTTGGGAAATGCTTTCATAAGCTCTGAGTCAACACAAACACAGGCTGTCAGCTGAAGGAGCGAACTTGTGACGTCCCTTGCAAAATAGCTCCAGGCTGCCCTGTCAGCTCCTCCTGCCACGGATGCTGACTGAGGGAGAGGTCACAGGCTCTGGACCAGAGCAGCAAGCATGGGGCTTAATCTCCTAGACACATCTTACTCTCCAGGGGAAGCTTTATTTCATTTCACTGATTTAACTGACTGCAAAAATAACAATAATTTGATGCTGTTAATCAGATTAAACTAACTGGGCTGTAAACGGCTCCCACAGCCTCACAAGGTCCACTGGAATAACGGCTTCAAGTGAATAATCCCCAGCAGGGAGATGTGCCTGTGTGGAGCCACATCTGCTCAGCACCTGGAGAAATTCAGCAGGGACCTTCTCAGAAGCTGGCTACAGGTGACATTTATCACACCAGCTATTTAAGCTTGCTGCCAAGGTAACATCTTATTGCAGCAGCACAGACTTCTAGGGCTAATCCAAGGACTAAGCCTCGAAAAGAAAAGCTGGAGATGTTGTAGCTAGATCTTAGCTGTAGCATGTCATACCAAGCCACAATGGAGCTTTCTTTTTTTATTTGGCAAAGGCTAAGCTTCAAGGAGAGTATTTTTAGTCACATAAAAAGTCACATTTCTAGATCTAGAAGCCAGCTCCCTCCTCCTAATTTGAAAGCACACTTCTTGTAAATTTTGAGGCTTGTCTGGCAACATCACCGTGGAACCAAGTATATCCTGCTAGAAACATAATAAAAATACAGCTCAGAGATACAAGACTGGTGAGAAACAAGATTATCTATAAGACAGACAATTGCTGAAGTAACTGCAAGATTCACAGCCATCCTTGAATACAAGACTTGGTATGATTTTTTTCTACTACCTATTGACTATGTTTATAAAAAGAAATTTTTCAAGCAATTAGGGTTGGTTGTTGTTTTTATTTTAGTGGGATGCCAATGTCATTCTCCTCTCATCAGAGGGCTTTTTAGGCAGCTCCACCAATTACAGAACTGGGGGTTCAGCACATAGTGCTACATGCCCTGAGACAACCCAAAGGCAGTAACTCATGTTGGTGGTGATGATTAACCTTCTACTGATGAGAGAATCTTTTGGTGGATGTCTAAACAGCATCCAGATATTATGGCCATGAAAACCCACAAAACTTTCCATGCGAGCAGAGCAGCTAAGACCTGTGTCATGGCCAGATTACTGCTGGTAGCTGTATCCTGCCTCTCCCTGTTGTCCCTTACACATTTGTGGCATGTGAATGCAGCACAGCCAGCAAGGACAAGAAACCTGTGCTCTGGATCAGCTAATGCTACAACCGTCCTTATTTAAGAGGCACCTAAAACTCTCCCTTCTGCTATTTCCAGCTACATGCATCATTATATTCATTGGGAGATATCCCTGGACAGGCACATTCATCACCCTGCAAGTGAGGACACTGCTCCATACGCTTTTATATCAGGGGCAACCTCCAGTTTGCAACCCAGAGAAACTGCCAATATATCAGTGCTACTCTGGCAAAAATCAGCTAGGGTTCCTGAACAAGGTGTTTTATATTTTTCCAGCCTGTACATAGCAGCTTTGTTACAAAGAACATATAGTTGCAGATTTCAGAGATCCTGAAAATTAGATATGTATGTGAATACATGTGCACATCAGTGAATACACTATATATAAACTATGCACAAAACATACATAGTAGTGTGACTGTAAACTATCAAATTTATTCTTTTAAAAACTTATTTCCTTTAAAAATTTTTATTATTGTTTTTCTTTTTTTTTCCCCAAATGGCTACACACTATGTATAAATGTATGCTGAAGGGCAATTGCTTAAACCACAGGTCTTCAAGAAGGGCTTTAAGAGCATAGAGGAGTGTAGGCTGACCATGGCCCAACAATACAATCCTAATGGGGAAAGTGCAGATGCCACACTTGGATCTGCAACTGAAAGCCGGGCTCACAAGCCCTGGGACATGGTATTTCTGTTACACAACAGCACAGGCGTGTCTTCACTCTGCTGCTGTGTCGCATTTTGGATGCTGCACTTCATGGGAGGTGAGATCAGCTGAAGAGTGCAGAGAATACCAGGATTGATCAGATATCTAGAAAACTTGACTGGCAGGGAAAGATTGAAGACAGAGGGCATAAGACAGAAGAATGACTGTGGTAACTGTCCAAATATCATCCTTGATGCAAAGAACAAAGGGAGTATCCCCATGGACAGAAGAAATAACAGTTCAACATGCAGCAAGGAGGAATCAGGCAATATAGTAACAGCAGCTTTCTCATGGTGAAGGTGGTGACGTCCTGCAGTGGTGTTTGGAAAGGCCGCAGTGTGTTGGAGGTCTTCTAGAAAGATCTGTTGGGAATCATACAATTTTATTTTTAGAGCAGGGGAATAGAGTAGATAGCTCTCTATTTTCTGTGATTTTTATCTTATGATGCTGCCCAGCACTCTCAAAGGGGAAACTTTGCATGCTCTGAAAGCATTGCCTTCGCAGTGGAGCACAGCACACTGTGTTGGTCTTATTTATCACCAGCAGGGAGCCAACTTTTAAGTGAAACAGTGTGAATAGTTACACAGAACTTATATATTGGCAATAAAATGTTTTGGCCAAGAGAAAAATACTGTTGCAGTCTGTTCCAGTAGAGTGTAGATTGAATCATCTTAGCTCTTCAGTTTGGCTAGGGGAAAATTATTTCATTTTAGTTGCATCTCTCCTCCATCTCTGACAGATCTATTAAAATAGTGGACTTATCAGTTAAAGTTCCAAGCCACTGTAAGTTCAGTCTCAAATAGCAACGCTTGGTTGGCAGGCTGAACTGTACAACTGGAAAAATAATATTCTGTAAGCCTGCCAGCTATTTTAAAGGTCCTTAAGTGAGAGAAGCACATCCACAGCAGGCTTTTCATGCAAACTGTGCTTAACTGGACTGTAAGCAGTTCATACATGAGGCCAGCTACTCCATTTCAAGATTTTCAGACCAACCACTTGCTGTAATACATTGGTGTAAAACGTTTCACTTAAAATGTAACCTATTCCTATGTTAGCCCCAAAGGGGGTAAAGGTGTAGCTAAGACAATATTGCGGGTTTGATATGGGGGATTTTCCTTGCTAACAACACAATGTGTCTGTGGGATACATCCTAGCGCAGGGATCACTGCAGCTCCCAGGGCATGCAACTCTTGCAGTTCTCTGTTCCTCTAAAATCTGCTTTTAAATGAAATATTGATGATTTGCCCATTTCTCAACATATACTCATCTAGAGATGGAGGTTTCAAGTGATACATTAGCAAATTCTTGGAGATATTTCTATAAGCTGATAAAAGCACAAAACCAACCCAAATCCAGCCCTCAGCATCTGTTGGCAAAAAACCCCAAGGAATTGTCTGAAATATCTACAATCCAGGCTAAATGACAGAGTAGGATTATACTCAATCTTGATGATCAGTCATAAAGCCAAATGTCTAAAGAAACAAAATATTTTAACAGATACATAAGCTACTTTATCACAATAAATGTTTGCCAGGATCATGAAATCCTGGGGAAATGAATCCTGGATACAAAATACTGTATTTTGGGTGGACATGACAGTGTGATGCTTTTCTAAATGGTATTTAACTGTACTAATTACATATGTGCAAGATGTATATGCCAAAACCTAACATTAAATCTATCAAGAACAACCTGTTGGGCTGTTTTAAAATCTTCAGAAGATAAATACTTCGCTTAGGAACTACAATGTGCACTTTTTCTAGATAACTGAAGACACCAGGCTCTGGAAAAAAACAGGAAGTCTTTAAGCAAATATGGAAACAAGTATTAGCTGTCCTCCAGTAACATGGTTACAGAGCTGCACAGGAGAAATAGATCTACTTAGTAGTATCACAGACTAAAATCTGTGTGGAACATTACAGACTTACACACACGTATGTTAGTTTTATAATTAGTACTCACAATCCTAACCAATTGCTAAGCATTTAAGTAGAAAATCTGCTTACTGTTATTACGCAATTTATATATGTTTGAAAAAGGACAGTATCTTTTGTATGGTTTCTTCATTAATAAATGGGAATCAACTCCAGTCTGTACAAGGACTATGGTAATAAGGTGATCTGCATATCTTGGATTTTAAAATATAAAGGGAAGTTTTAGAGAGAAAAACATAAATGAATTAATTATTAGACAAATAACTAGCCTAATTTAATTTCACATAATTTTAGAAGGATGCTTAAAAACAGCCCACTGCTGGGTGATGTGTTTACAATTGGAGTTAACGGAGCTTTTGTGTCAATTAAAAATCAGCTATAGTATATTGAATGCTGCCTTGCCTCTCCCCTTGTCTGGGCCCAGACCATGTCTTAGAGAGTAAAACTTTCTAGCTATCCTACGGATATCACAGGTGGTCAAATATTTTGAGAGACAAGTGACTTTCCAGCATAACTTGCCTTGGAGCCAAAGGCTCTATAAACAAATTCTGCACAACACCATCTTCAAGAAAGCATGAGGTAAGCAGATGAATTTCCATCAATACTAATTCTGAAATGAGAGTGCTCTATTGAGCTACTCGGGAAAGTGTTTTGGTCACACTGCTGATGAGGTTTGCAAATTTATAGCTATATTTAATTATATAGTTATCTGTATATTGAAATACATATTTAAAATCAGGACAGCTCATGTTCTGCAAAGTGCAGGGCTGAGCAAGGCCTGGTGTGTTTGTTCATCCACGTTGAGGTTTAGGGTCAGGGCAGTCTGCTAGACCTATAACAGATGCTCTCTGTTATCCCCTCTTTCACCCCTAAATAGAGGAAGGGAAAGAAGATAAGGTAGAGAGACTTATGGTTCGCTGTGGACCCCCTCCCCTCCCAAATGGGGGAGGAAGGGAATGAGAGAGGCTTCTGGATTAGAAAACTAAACCAGCTGTAATGAAAATAATAATAAAATGGATTCCATTAAGCAGCAGGGATGCTAGACACTGCCATTATGGGGTGGAGGTGAACTGGGAAATGGTGATTTCGATACACTGCTAGAAACCTCTTCTTCCAAGCACAAAGGAAATAGTGTGCTCTACCCCAAAGGCGTGCCCACAGAAATAGCTCCTAAAATTTGGTTCTATAAAAGTGGAAAGACCAAAATCTCAAAGTGGCTGAAGCCCTGTGAACAACAGAAGATAGTTTCTGCAAAGGTTCAGAAGAATTTTATAGATTCCAAGATGCTCTTAACACCTAAGCCAAAATTTGTACAGAAAGACAATATTTTTTAATACAGTATGCTGGTCTCAATATCATTAATTTTCTCCCTTTGCTAATCTACTAAACTTTTCTCATGTTTCAAAAAAGAAGTGATCTATTCTTCTCCTTAATTTTTCAAAATAAAGCCAAATGTCAAGGTTTTGAAACTGCTCTTTCAGTTGGCTGGAGCCAGTGTGGAATTTTTCCAGTAAAGAAGAATCACTAAAAACCCTCTTGATTGATCAATAAAGATTGACAGGGCATAATTATAGACACATCATAGATACATACTTAGAATTAACTTTAGATTTTAACTCATCCTACTATTGCCTTTGAGCAGCATTTCAAAAAAATCCCATGTCTTAATACCCAGACATACTCAGAGCATGAAATACCACTTCTTTTAAAGCCTGGTGTTGACTAGCACTTGTAGACAAAAATCTGTTTGCTGACACTCAGTACCCAAGCTGTAGGCCTGCAGCATCTTACGAGGCTGAAGGCACAGAGCTGCCCACTCAATGGGGTCACTCTGTACCCCCACTGCTCCATTGCCCACCTCCTCCATCAATTACAGACAACCTGAAGCTCAAAGAACATACCATCTATCCCCCACACCATTTCTTAGTGCATCCATCCTAGCTCACTTCTCTTTCCCCTCAGCACAACACTATCCCCCCTCTCATGAGTGGCCGCCTTCTAGGTCTAGGTGGACAGAAGTACAGACAAAGCTATGTGAAGGAGCAATCTGACATTAAGAGGACAGAGGAGAATACCTCCAACTTGTGTGACAGATTACACCAACCTTTGCATAGTTATCATTGATAATAACTAGCCTCTCTCAAACTACCAGTTTAATTTTGAAAGATTGACTCAGCTTTTCCTCTTGTCTGAGATTGTAGTTCCTTTGATCTTTACATCTTTACAGTAGCTTCATGTAGCACATGCTTTCAATGTATCTGCTGTTGCGGTATAAAACTTCTGCTTCCAACACAGTGGGTTAGTGCTTTGGCAAGAGCTTCAAAAAGATAAGGCTACTTTAGGTATTTATGACAGTTGAGGTAAAATGACAAATCTCTTCCATCATACTAAACTACCTTTCAAAAATATGGGTTAAACTTCACCATGTTCAACCATACACATTTGGATGTAGGTGCTTTACTGTACTGTTGCAGGGCAGACATTCATCAGACCCTTCACAGGTTCCCCTACACTGCCAGAGAAGACATTTGCTTTCCTTAGCCCTTATAGTGAATGTCACACCCACACGTTTCTTCACTTGCTTCAGTTTTAGCAAAAGTGGAGGAGCAGAAGCAAACTCCCAAAGGCAACTATTCCTGCACCTAATTTGCAAAGATGTCTTGGACAACAGAACAAGCATTGGCTTTTGCTACCTACATCATCTGCAGAGTTTAATTAAGGGAAATGGAAGGGGTGGTGAAGCTTTAGGAGCCAAGATCAGGAACAGAAGAAATGGCAGTGTTGTCTGCTTTAAAAATATGTATAGCCTCTCTCCTTCTGTAATCATGTCTCTGAAATTCTTACTTTGTCCCCTCGTTACCACTCGGCGTCTGTCACTTCCCACACTGCTCACAGCACTAGCAATACACAGAAAAGAAGTTTACTCTTTTAATTAAATTTATAATACACTTCATGTTCTAGAAGAGCTGGATCACTAACTCAGCATATCATCTTTGTGTCACTGCCGTGACTTCTACTGTAGGAAGCTTCAGTTGTTTTTTCTATGCATTAGGAGTCATTCGTACTCCCCCCCCTACATGCAGAGTAAGTTGCCTGAGCAGGCAGCTTGTTCTGAGGCAAAAGAGATGGGGAAGGAGAGGCAGGAGCAAAGATCATGCCAAAAAGAAAGCATTGTCAGCTGCGGCTACTGGACATTTCATGATCTAGATGCTGTCACCCACAAGTAAGTAGCACCTCATATCACCAAAGTCTCAAATGCATTTACAAAGCAAATCTTCCCCTCCTCTCCCCAGCTACAGTTTTTGCTCTAGACTTTCCTGCTTGCTTTTTAAGGCAAGTCTAGTCTTTGCAGTTGCCTTACTAAATCTTAAGAATTGAAGTTCAAGTAGCAGCCTGATTTTGCAACCAGCCTGAAATGCCAAGGTGGTCCCCAGAATCTAAGCTAATTTATTTCTCACTATGCAAGCTATCACTGGGGGAAATACCAGCATCGATCCAGAAACCCTCAGTTCAAGCTACAGTGTATTTTGAAAGGCATACATTATAAAACAGCTAAAAATATCAAATAAAGCCAGTTAATGACAAATGGGTGAGGAAGAGAAATAGGACACGTGGCTAACTCCAAACATTCAAAAAACAAGTTCTGAGGAACAAGTTGGGGTTTTTTGTTCAAACCTCCAACAGTAAGCTGAGTTCGTGTTCTCCACTCTGTAAGGTACCCAAGGGCTTAAGGGGGAGCTACAAAAATATAATGTGGCGAGAGCTGCCAGCTTCTAAAGAAGCCAGCACACAGAATAGCAAGAGCTTGGGTAAAGGACATAGCTGTCTGAAACCTATACCTCACCTCATGAAAAATGTAAGCGAAGTAGACGGTTTTTTCCTCCCACAGATGGGAGCCCTCCTCTCCACCCACTCTTCTCTATAGCTTGTATTGCAAAGTGGTTAGTCATAGCAGGACACAGATGCATTCATGCCTGGATGATGAAACTCAGATGATAAGAACATGTTCTTGTCTACAGGCCAAGAGACAACCACTTGTTTTCCTTGCAAGCCAGATTTTATAACTCCTTTCTGAAGGGGACAAGAGTCACTTTTGTTTAGCCTTACTCAGCATACTGGGGAAATACACTGGTTTTACTCCCCACAGTGCAGAAGCTTCTCATTCTCCCACCACGACACTAATGAACTGGTCTGAATATATTTACATGTTTGGTTATGACTGTGCTCTGAAAATGCTGTTCTTACTTTCAGAAGACATGGACAACTCCATGGTAAGCAGCCGAGTGCTCCCTAGATTCGGGCAACACGTAACACATCAGAAGGATGGGAAAAACCAAGATGAGCCTTTCTGGGGGTGCAGTTACTGACCTTGTCCAAGGCTTTGTTCTTAAATAGTGAGAAAACACTGACTCAACAGGGCACTCATCCTAAGGCTGAAGTATAAAAATAAAAATTTTCCAAGGCTAAACTTGACAGGTTCAGAATACCAATGCAGTAGCAAGTAAAAAACATCCAAATGAATAACAAAAAAGAACCTCTTAAGCAATGGCACTCCCCTACTGGTTGCACAACCTGGAAATGTCTTTGAAATTCAATTCAAGATTCAAACCTTACCAGAGTGTGATTGAGTCGTTTCAGTGGTTAGTGGTTTGTTGTTTTGAAGCAGCCCTTGACATTCAGTACTGCTTCATTTTGTTAACTAAATCAAGGTCTTGAGTTACCTCATACCAGAAAAGACTTTGATGTACTAAACTGTATGAAGTATTTTCTACTCCTTTCATCCTGTCATTAGACAAACCATAGCACAAGCAATTCCTGTAGCATTGTAGCTGTGCTAGCTCTCCATAAGCTACTGAATGATACCTCCTATGAAAGAAATCAGAACCAGTATTATAAACTTTCACAGTTCCAGTATCATTCTAGTTTAAGGAGATAAAGAGCTTTAACAAAGCCTCCTGAAGTGTTACAGGTCAAACTAGAGAGTTCTCTTTTCCACACTTTACTTGTAGCTTTGTGCTCTGTCTGGATCTCTCCTGTACTGCTTAAATATCAGCAGAAGTCATTAGCCTGTGCAGCAGACTCAGCCATCAACGCCAGGACCTATTCCCCCTTTCTCAAAGCATATTATTGTGCTCAACATCTCAATGATCACGAAATTGGCAACAAGATATTTACTTTGATCAAGGTGTTTATTGCATTTCAGAGGGCACACATGCACTGGGGTTTTTTGTTTTTAACTGAAATACAAAGAAGAGCCATTTTGAAATTACTTTTTATAGAACTTTCCCATTACGCTGTATGTTATCCCCACAGCAAATTCAGATACAACCACTTTTAATGGTACCATACATTGATTAAATAGTTCATTTGAAAGACTTTAGGTGAGTATCTTTCCAACCCAATATGCTTTTACAGAGAACTGCCAAGCCACTTGTAACACTGATCAACAGTGACCTCATTGAAGAGTCAAGATCTTACACCAAGCCATCAGCAGAAACAGTATGAGAACAAATAAAAATTAAAGAAACACAGTATGTACAGTAAAGGGCATGGATCTCCAGATCAGAATTAAATCTAATCACCAATAATACAAAAGCTACTCACAGCGCATTCGGGGCAATGAAGAAAACACTAGCCTAAGGCATACACAGGTAAGCACTAAATTAAGAGATGTACATAAGAACTGAACAAAGATGAGTAACATCACTTTTTGACTACAGATATATCAAAGAGTGCTCTCATATTTGAAATCCCTTAATGCCAGCACAACTATGGCTGCTTTTTCCGACTACATGGAGAGAAACTGACCCTTTACTTATTTTCAGTGCATTTAGCAAGAACTGATAAATATGCCAATTTTAAATGCAAAAATTTAAATAGTTAAAACAGATTTAAAAATAAAAACAGCAATAAATATGGTATTATTTCAGATATGATTTTTCATTCTTGGTAAATAATTGAAAAAGTAATTGTTATGGAAGTTTACTTTTATATTACTTTAAATTATCTTAACATATACAGTGCCACAAAAATAAAACATTTTTTCACGACAACTGAGATTGCTGTGATTGGGAAAAGGAAAAAAGAAAAAAGTATTCCACACAACTTCATAAGTATTTTCCTTACTATCTGGTATTATCACACTATGTTTTGTAACAGATAAAGGAGAAATTGATTCCTAGGGAAATTTTAGGTGTCCCCAAAAAGTTATATACATTGAAACCTTCAAAAACCACAGATATCGCTCCAAATGGCTCACCAAACAACAGCTGCATAATCTGTCCCTGTGGGATAGGTTCAGAAAAGCACTAGAAGGCATCAGAAACATACATCCATTTTTTAAATTGTAAAACACAAATAACCCAAGTACACAAATTTCGAGAGTAGGGACAACAGCTAAGGTAGTACACATTCCTAATGTTCACTTTCACAGCTGTGCTACACGTTTCAGGAGGAAGAGAAAGTCTGAGTAAGCGCTGGGTTTGGTACTGGTGGCTCACTTTGAAACTCTGAGCATCCATTTGTAGACTCCAAACTCATGTTTTTATCATCCAGTCAGAAAAACTGCAGCTGTGAATACAGAAACATATTAGATGAAAACTGCAATAATGAGTTAGATAAAGCACATTCTAGAAAGGGCACCAAATCTGTTCATCACTTCACATGTCAAAGGAGTCGTCATTAGTTTTTAATGAAGCAGCAATCTTCCCACAGACAGTTATGTATCTGTCTACTATAAATGCAAGTTGAAACCAGCAAATCCCAGTAATGAAGGTACATCTCCACTTCTGGCCAACTCCACCAAGCACCAGGTACCAGATCCCGGGGCTGGAATTTGGAGAAGGATAGGTGGGACTGGGTGGTCCCTGCTAAGAGCAGCCTGATCCCATCCACTGATGCTAACTCCAGTGCAGAGGGGGATTAGAATAAGTCTTAGGATTATGCTATAGGAAGAAAGAAGAGAGACTTATAAAGAAGGCTTTAAAGATACGTAATGATTGTCCTCTCCTCACCTGGCACATTATTCTAGTCTCAATTATAAAATGACTACTTTACTTCTGCAGTATTAATTTTTAATTGGCTTAAGTGTTCAGCTCAGTTTGATGTTTCTACTTGGCCTCCTTCACATTCTTCTCCCAAACCCTCACAGTAATGTTTTTGCCTCTTTTTCCTTCCATTCTGCTTCTCCTCCATTTTTTTTCCTTTTCATTTACTCCTCTGTTCTTCCCACTGTTGCTCTATGACACTGCTCAGTAGCTCATGTCTTAGCATTCAGAAAAGCAGTGCCTTGAAAAATTGTATGGTGAAGGAGAACATTAGCTGGCAGCAGTTAAGAGATGCAAACAACCTTTCCTTGATGATCAGGATACTTAAGTTTTTCCCTCTTTTGATCCCTTCACACCCAAGATACCAAATAGGTTTCTGCATCCACAAGACTGGAACAAGCCTCTTCAGCACTGTTTTGCCCCCAGTATTTGTACCTTGTTATGTTTCTATTTGTTCCAGTATTCATTTCAGGGAAAAAAACCCCAACAGAAACACAAACCTTTGGATTGAAGGAAACAAGGCAAAAATGGAAGTTATAGATTGAAGGTAACTTTTCCTGGCAG
Organism: Brachypteracias leptosomus; assembly: GCA_013401335.1. Lineage (NCBI taxonomy): Eukaryota > Metazoa > Chordata > Aves > Coraciiformes > Brachypteraciidae > Brachypteracias > Brachypteracias leptosomus. The sequence goes on along the minus strand of VYZX01015858.1, from coordinate 42,458 downwards.
TCGCTTTTGACAAAAAAAAAAAGTAGCTGCCAGAAGTCAAGATTTCAGACTGTGGACAGAGCATTTGGTTTTTTGCTTAAACCACCACATTATCAGTGCATGCTTCTACCTATCTCTGCAGCTATAATTTTATCAGTCATATTCAGTCTACTGGCCTAATCAACATCTGTGTGCCAGACACATATCCAAGGTACCATGCTTAGGCAGGCAGTCACAGAATACCTTATTGTTTACAAGAAATCCTTGATGTTAAGATCCGCTAATGGGTCCTTTGTTGGAGGTTTCTTGGGACTCTGAGTAGCAGGAGTTGGGCTTGGAGAAAGCTAACAGATGCCAGCCAGGAAGGCAGAAAAAACAAAAGCAGACAAGGATACACAACCATTAGGTAGATATAGCTGGTTCTCACACAAGCACATTGCAAGCATACAAAGTTTTCATTTTTCTGCAAGTTCAGCGTGTTGCCATTTTGCTCAAACATTGTTTAGATTCTGTCCTTACTACAGCATTAACAATGTTTGGCTGGTTTAATGGATAAAGCTACAGACACTGCATATTCAAATCACTCTCTCCCTGTAAGACAGAACAGTGTTAGGAACATCAACCCAGACAGAAGTTAAGCCATTGTTAGATGTTAAACACCGAGGTGCAGAATAAGAGCACATGCTGCAGAGTACGTCTGAACATTCCAGCAACTGGCATTTAAGTACAAGTTGTTCTACACTGGTAAAGTAAGAGTCCAAAGTGTACTGGAGACCTGACTACATTATACTTGGTTCCTCCTCTGCTAGGTATAAAAATCATCAGTTGTTTCACAGAAAATGTCAGTTTTCAAGTTCCATGGAACTCTTCCCACTAGGGAGCCAAGTGACTCTCCCATCCTGTCCTTATTCCTCCCCATCCCTGCCTAACTCAGGGCACTAGAGACATTTTATACATAGTCTGGAATCTTGATGACTACAGCCTTCTCTGAGAAAAAAAAATTGTCCATGTCTTCCATAATATTATTCTTGATCATACAAGTGCAGAGACAGTTCAAGGTGGGAGAAAAAGCAAGACCAAGCAGCTATGTATGAAATGCAGAGCTCTAATACCTACAACCTACCTTCTCACTTAAAGCAGTTTCATTTTCTTCCCATTTCTACATGAAAACCGAGACAAAAACAACAGGAATGTGGTTCCCTACTTAAAATGTGTGGTTTGCTACAGATTGATTGCTTAGTATTTGCAAGAAAGGAAGGTGGTTTGGTTTCAAGTGTTACAAGTCAGATTTTAGAGCTGCAGCACCAACTTCCGTCTCCCACCATATTTGAAAGACAAGATGGACTTCCGACTTACAAAGAAGCAAAATACTACAGCTAAGTCATTCCCTGTCTCTCCTCCAGAAGGGCCCTTTTCACAGTTATTACAAACCAAACTCTACTTTAAAAAAAAAACCAGCCTGGAAGGAAGTATTATGTCTTATATTGCATCACTTAGTGGCTGTGAGTTAAAAGATCTGCATCATAGAATCATTTAGGTTGGAAAAGACCTCTAGGATCATCAAGTCCAACCTTCATCCCAACATGTCCCTGACCACTAGACCATGTCCTGAAGTGCCACATCTACTCGTTTTTTGAACATCTCCAGGGATGGTGACTCCACCGCTTCAGAGGTGGTACAGACTGCTACACTTCCAAACTTGCTAGCTTCAAGTTAAAAAGAATCCTTAGGAAACTATGAGAAGCACCTAATGCCACCCAGTTCAACAGGAAGGATGGCATGCCGCCATTTACTCAATCTACTTCATTAATTACTCCATTAGAATTTTTTCCATCATATTAAAGAAAGGACTCACCTCCCTGGCAACCAGTAACTTGTGACACAATGTTTCCTGGTTATTTTTAATTATAATAGAATTAAGAATAGGTTTGCTTTGGTTTTAGGTGGCCAAATTTGTGTCCCCTTTGTGTCTATATATGTGATTGTCAAAGTCAGATGAGGTAAATATAGTTTCAAAACATGAAAAATGAAGCAGTGTCATGTATCTCCCACTTACAAAAGAATATAGTGATCAAAGACAAAGATTATTCACTTGCATTCCTCTACCTTAATATAAGTTAAAAAAACACTTCAGTATTTAAATTTGCACATTGCTGTGAAAAACATACATCCTGAGCACTCCAGTGTTACATATACTATGGTAATTCATAGTTGAATGCAGTTGTTTTGCACTGAGAAAGCCAGTAAGCTACCAGTCTGAAACAGATACACTTGTATTTACTGAGAAACAGCTGTCATCCAAGAAATGGAGACCTTAGCTTGTTCATAAGCAGGTCAGTTTTCTGAGAAATCTCTTGGTGGGCTGGGAGGGAAGATGCTCAGTGCAGCTCTAATAAATTTTGACAAGGTCTGAACAGAATAGGAATGCCCATCAGCACACTTTGAGCTTTACTCAGATCCCCAAACCAGATCCTGGATGTAGTTAGCTGTAGAAGATTTTTCAAACCTAATCCACTGGTCTCACACAAGAGAATAGGAAAAAAAAAAAAAAAAAAAAAAATCAAAGCAGTTCATGTTGCAAGCCAGGTCGCTAATACTATAAGAAATCTCATTTATAGATCTACTGCTAGAACTTAAAAATGATAATGCATACACACAAGCTACTTTCTAGAGAAATGGAGAGTAATTGAACGTTCATCTAGCAGTAAAACTCACCTGTACACCAGGGCCAGGGGCAGCTCCAAACGGTGGCCTCATCATAGGCTGCCCATACATAACTGGCTGCTGGGGCATCATGGGTACACCTGTGCCTGCCGGGGGCTGTAAATTAATGTAGTATGAGTAGGGTTCTAGGACAAGAAAGGAGAACAGGATAACAAGAGAGACTCACCATCCCAAACGCTGCTCCTGGCTGTGGAACAGGTGGAGTACCTCCTGGGGCAGGAACACCACTTGCTGGAGGCACAGCTCCCGTCTAAAAAGTAATTTTTAAAAAAAAAAAAAAATTTAAAAATTGAAAATGCAAGAATCTCTGTGACACCAACTATCTGGAAACTGCACAGAGTTCTCCAGCAGTCTCAAAGTTTTTCTGGAAAGTAGGACTGTTATGTAGCTGATAATACCTAACCTCAAAATCACAATGCTTCAAAGAACAAGAGAGTTGAATGAGTCCTTACACTGATGCTCAGTTTGCTTCTTCATAAGAAAGCAAGGGTGACAGACTCCATTCTCTTCATGAATGGAATCCATTTACTGAATACAACTCACAACAGGCCCAAGTTTCCTTCTCCTTTCACATAGGGAAAGAAAGCATCCCAGTTTCATAATTGATAGACAACACACTATAGCACTTGTAAAGTTTTTTACTTAAAGCTTAAGCAGATTATAAAGCTAAGGAAAATAACTGCTATTAAAAATTTTTAAAATAGTATTTTTATGCAGTGAGATTTAAGTTAAAGCGTAAATTCATACACTTAAGCCACAATCACAACTATTACATACATTACTGAGAGCTCATTCATTCATATGCTTGCTTGTTATGATTTTCAAGAAAAAAGTGATCTTTCACTTTCTTTCAGAAAGAGAGAACTCTTAGTTTAGTAGTCTGAGAGGATATACAGCACAACAGCACCTTTGAACAAGGCAATCCCACTTACCTAGCAGAACCTACATATTATCACTTTTGGTTCCCTTGTCTAACTTCCTATGCACAGGTTCCTTATGGCCTTGAAAACATCCAACTCTCTCCTTTTCACAGAAATATATACAATCCAAACTAACAACTCTGAAGAGAGGCTGAAAACAGGGAACAGATTTAAAGATAGTAGTAGGGTTTTCAAGCCAGGAATCTCGTTCCTGCTATGGTATGGCCTAAGTAGCTTGAGAAATTGTGCCAATGTATCACAGAAGCTGTAGGATCTTGTTCCAGTCTCCACATCCTTACCACCTACCTTGAGTCAGTTATATCCCACTGCACTTGGAGAGTGGCTGGCACACTTTCAGTTCAAAGGACAGTGCATCTCTGGAGATATGTTGGAATTACTCACTGCACAGCCCACTTCTGTGAATGTTGAATTTAGGGACCTTGGCTGATTCTTGCTTCCAGACTAAAATATGCCAGTTTCTTACGAAACACCCTGCAGTTCCTGGCTAATAATGATGAACTTCTTTTCTGGGGAGCATTTCAATTAAAAACTGTACTGCACTAGCAGTGCATCTGTCCCCAAATCAAAACCAACATCTGGACGCTCAGGTAAGGAAAGCAAGGAACAGGAAGATAAATATTAATTAGATCAGATGCAGTGATCTGACTGCAGCCACAGGAACACACTGTAGCTCAAAATCCAATTAGGCAGATGCCAAGAAAATGGCCACATAAACTGAATCTATTTTTGCCTCGAAGCACTAGGGTCAGTTGAAGGAATGGGCTTTTATGAAATTCTGCTGATTTTAATCCAGAAGGTGAAAGGTCACAAGGAAGTGACCAAAACTTAAGTGGTTCAACAGTAATGTGAAGAAAAGCTTCATTTTGGTCTTCACATTTATTTTTCCTGAAGATCTGCTTTCTTTAGTTTCAAAAAAAAAAAAAAAAAACCCAACAAAACCAACCCAAATAACCTAAGTGCATGATTTTGAAGAAATATGTATAGTATTTCATGAAACATGGATGCTATCAAACCCACCCAGCTTTCCAGAAAGGCTAGTTACTTATCAGACAGTAAAACCACTACAAGATCAGGCTCATATTACAAAAGTTAGAAATTTCAGGTAGCACGCATCATTAGATACTTCACAACCAAGTAAAGCAAAGAGTTTGAAGCCATTATTTAAGCTTACAGCACAGAAATGATTAATTACTAGTACCATATTCAACACTGAGAATTGTCTGTTGGACAGACAGCCCAAGAAGAGTCATGTTAGGTAGCTTCTAGGTAGTTTCAAGCCAGTGGTAATAACTGCAGTGCAGGTGAGGTGCTGTTAGTATCTTTGTGTTTAGTAAGAGATCAAAAAAAATTCACTTACACTGTACAGTATTGCCCAGCCTTTCTATTAAGAAAAAAAGTTGATGTTACAACTAATACATTCAATGAAGTACGAAGTTCATGGAATTCTTGTATCTTCCATAAGATTAAGGAATAAGCTAGAATATGCTTAGAATCACAGTAACACCCAGCTATGGCAGCAGGGAACTGAATCTGTCACACTCCCCTTTGATAGTCCTTTCCTTCCCCTTCCCTTCCCAGCCCAACTGTTTCCAAATAGAGGCTGTTTTATGCCCTGTGCAATGTTGATGAGATGAGGTATGACCTCTCTTAGATTACTCTTGCAGCTTTCTCATGATCATGTTGCTCTTGTGCCAAATTTAAGAATTTTAGCTCAATTTAGATCTTCTCTCAAAGTTAGTGCCTTTTGACACATTTTAGAGAGTAATCAACTTTTCCTACAGACTTCTTTACTCTGTCAAACGAGCTACCCACTTCTAACAACAATCGTCTGATCAGTATAAATACTGTGTAGTCTCTTTATCTACTTCATTGAGAAAGCTTGAGGAAAAATTTTCTCTCCTTCCAGTACTTTAGCTTTGGATAAGTACCACTGTCTTTTGGGCAATTGACCTGGGCCTGGTGCTGACAAGACCTATACAACTGACCACACACTTGGAAATGTTCACAAGTATTAAATATACATGTAGAGTAGCATTTTGATACATACACTAGTGTATTTTCCTTGACCTGAACTCAAAGATTTATGTCAGCTGTAAGTCTGGTCTGAAAAATACAACTTGAAACAATCATAACATTTACACAAAAGTAAACTCTTTAGCTGAAGTAAACAAGCCTACAAGTATGTTTGCTTAGTCTCATAAAATACTGACATTTCAATACCAGTGGTATAAATGGATTAAGCACCTACCAGTGGACCACTTGGGACACCACCAGTTGACCATGTTGCAGGTGCTACTTTTGGCTGCCAGTTGGCTCCTCCTGTCAACTTTTTCTCTCCAGCATTCCACTGAAGGTCTCCCCTAATAGAGAGGGAGAGAGACAGAGCTATTTTTTACATATCTTCATAGTGCAGATGAAAACCAGCTGCAGTACACATTAACATTAAGCTTGTAGCTATGTTAGTTTATGGTATGCAGTTTAAAGTTACTAACAGAAAGATACACTTTTAGTGCTAGTAAGTTCCAAGGGTGGTTAAGAGTAGACACCAGTACACTCTATATTGAAGTCTGTTACATGGTTATGGCCTCTGTGGTGACAATTAAAGAGAAGTTTTACTTAGTATTGACTGAAGGTAACATATTATTGCATACACACTTGCAAAGTAGGAAGAAGGACTGCTACTGCCTATTCTACAGGGGTCAGGAAGTAGAGATGCCTGCTAGAAGTCTTTGAAAGGTCATTTCATTGCTATTAGTCTTGCTCAGACAGCTGAAGGAGGAAAATATTCAGTTCTGAAAAAGGTTGATAGATACAGGAGAAAAATAATTCACAGAATAAAAGGGCTGTTGCAAAACCAGGTTTTGTTGAGGCTGCCCTATCCAAAATAAGATACACCATTTGAATGCAGTAGATTGAAGGAAGCTAAGTTTGGGGATAAATCTCTTGATGTGTTTATACATATCCCTTCTATCATCTCCATAGAAGCATGAAACATTTTGAAGTATACACATCATAAACTGGTCTTGCATATAGAAGACTTGCACAGAAGTAGGCAAACAGTTAGATTGAGAAGATATATTAAAAAAATAAATGCAATGCTGTAAATATTTCTTCATGCAAAAAGAAGCTTTTCACTGCTTGGAATGAACTTCTATTTTATAAGTTTTCCAATGCCTATACGATAAGCACATACAGCATCTGTAAAAAGACAACAAAACTATTACATATTAGACTAGATTACTGAGTGAGCCATACAATTTATTATCTGGACTACTTGTTCATTTTAAGTCCTTTGAAAATTGGCTATACAATATGAAGACAGTTTGGAAAAAAATAAATAAATTCTAAGACTTAGATTAAAGTCAGCAAGTTTAAAAGCTATGTCAGGAACATTTAACCTTAATTATTCAGTGAACCTGTATAGTATAGTACAGAATACTATACAGCAGAGTTGAAAACTTTATTTTTTTTTTTTAAACAAAGTTGAACTTACTTTTTTGAAGTGGTACCAGAAATTCCAAGATCTGAAAAGTGTAAGAAAACAAACCAAAAGTCATGTGTTTAGTAAATTCAAGCATGTCAAATTAACAGTTTACGTTTCATTGCACAAGGGCTTATACAGAGTAATAAAATTTTGGCTATCTTCATTTAGACAGCATCAGAGGACTGGCCACATCTACACCTTCCTCAGTACAAATTTTTGAGAAGCCCTGCAGATGTCTTATACTTGAGGAAGCCATTTTGGCTCCATAAACCAAACAACAACATATTTAGGCCTTCAAAATGCTAAGTTATTTAAAAGCATTGAATTACTTACCATAAATAACAACACTAGTTTCTGTTCCTCACTATACACAGAGTACACATACAGCTTTTTTTTCCACATACACATATATCTGAACATAACCTGGAAGTTTTGCACTGTTTTATCTGCTCTATCATACATGGGAACTCCAAGTAGCCTCCTTAATTACTCTTTGGAAGAAGTTTTAAAGAACACTCTTCTCACATGACCAGTACAAGTTTTGTAAGTCACAAATTGCTAAGTTTGATTTTCTCCCCCAGACTTGGATATATCAAATGACTTGCAGAAGAGGTTTCAAATGATTAAGAGTCCTGCTAACTTGAGCATGGTCATTTTCCCCCACACCTAACATCATAAGATCAGTTACAGCTTTGTTGTCATGTGTTTGCATATACTAACAGAGTATTCCATTTATACAATCCTCCAAAGTACAACCTCAGTAGTATTGCACCTTAGCCTAAGTGGGCCTCTGTTAGGTTTTGGGAGGGGCTGGGGTGCTGCAGCTACTGCTCTCTATTTATAAAGGTTCTAGCCCTTTTCCTATTACAGGAAAAAGAACCTTTTTTAGTTTAGCATTTCAAGAACATGTTTTGGAAAGTGCACTGCCTGAGAGAAGGTCTGCTCTTGACCATCATGCACTCCTCAGTAAGTCATCTATTTGTGTCCAACAGCTTTTCTGCTTAATTCCACAGTTCTATCAGTTGCTTTGGACAATTTTTCACCTTTCCATCTTTTTTATGCAGAAGCACATCCATTAAGAGTCTGATGTGCCTTTGAATGCATCTGGGATGTCCACAGGTTACAAATTATACATACCAAACAGATCCTATTATTTGACTCAAATCCTGGGCACAAAGAGGGACAAGTCACATATCCAGACTACAAGCTACCTGAATCAAGCCTTATTGCTGCCTATAGCTTCCCTGATCTCCCCAGAGAAACAAGAGGACATTGAAGCAAGCTAAAAAGGCAGGTATTCGGCTCTGTGGGAAAGTGGCATAGCTGTATATCTCACCACTTAAAACCAAAATGTGTCACTTACTGCCTACTAAGTTTGCAAGAGATGAATCAAGATCACTTCCGAGGCCTTTGCTTGCTGCTGAAGCAGTGACTGTTGTTGTGGCTGAAGGTGGTACAGATTGACCAGAGGGAACCATAGTTGGCATAAGAAGATCACCTAAGCCATCAAACACTGCAAGTAAAAGGAAAGAGGATTAGAAGAGCAGCTGTAGCAGCTGTCACTTTGCTGTTGCTCCAACAAATATAGCACAGACCACCACGTTACAAGTCTTACCAAAATACTGTTTGACATTAAAAGTAATGCCAACAAGGGCATGCATGTCATTGTACTAGACACTGAATGTACAGTAATCCTGAAAGAGCTACACCAATGAGAACTAATATGAGAGGACATGCCTAAAAGGATGTTAATTGGAGAGTTTAATCTACAGAGATACAGCACCACTTCCACATGACGCTTTTTCTTACAGCCATCCTTAGAGGGATGTCAGTTGCACACACATTTGTTAGGAGATATTCATTTAAAGGTTTTTAAAATGAACATCTTGTTGCAAATACCAGTCAGAATTACTGTGGCAAAGGCAGTATTATACCTTGACACCTTACAGCAACAGGATTGAAAGTCTCAAGATGTAACTATTGACTTGCAAACAGCACGGAATCAGGAAAACCTACTAACATCTCATGAGATCAGAAGGAATCAGAACCACCCACATTGACAGAGCTAGCCTACTTAGCCCAGCCATCTAACTCAGAAATTCATTTTTTAGATCCCTTGAAGTCAAACCGCCTGGTACATCTCATGCCAGCATTCTATCTTCTGATCTGTATTTGAGGTACATGCTAATGTTAAGTCAACAGGAAGGGGTAGCATGTGCACTGGCAAGCAACCAAATAACCAAGCAGCAGTACTACTTGAACCTTTTTTTTTTCTTATACAGTTGCAGAACTCACCAATTTTAAGTTTGTAGCAAGGACCCAGCATGGAAAATATAGAATGGAAGAGATACAAACAAAATGATAGCAGTGATGAAAGTTTAAACTTATAGTCAGGCAAAGAATACAACCTCAGTCTTCATTTTGTGTACCTTCAGGTGCCATGCAAGCTCAAGAGAAGCTTCAGCAGCAGCAGCGAGATGACTTGCCTATATACTTGATTTACAGAACAGTGTTTTCCTTGTGTAATTCCTGATTCATGCAGTTGAGCACGTGCAAGGATGATGCTCACACTGGTTTTATTACTGACACAGTAGATTAAAAAAAATGGGTACAGAGAGCCCCTGGGCATACACCTGCCTAAAATCTACCCTGAGTTCTTCCAGTAGAGAAGAAACAGATAAATCACTGATATAGCTTGTACTCAGAGCCCAAGTATGGTGTGTTATTAACTCATCTAACACATAAAAACACATTAGAAAAGTCACAGGAAGAAATTCTGTGGCTCACCTGATGCATCAAACGAACTGCCAGTCGTTGGAGCTGTTGTCCCAAAAGCTGCATCAAAGTTAGGCTGTAGTAAGCTGGTTTGAGCTGGAGTGACTGGGGATGGTGATGGAGAGGGAGCAATAAAAGAACCTCCAAAGCCTTGAAAAAGCCACAGAAGAGAGGTGCGGCATTAGAGTCAGTCTCATTGGGCCATGGTCACCAAANNCATTGGGCTATGTTCAACAAAAGCTCAATCTATAGAAGGCAGAATGATAGAGACAATTCTTACTAGATCACTGTAAATAACTTAGTTCTACACAAGCATCCTTGGTGTGCCAGGCGTGATTCAGGAAATTCAAGATTTTGTGAGAACCACCAATAAATACTGTAATGTTCGTTTAGATTTCTGCAGAGGCAGACCAACAGAGTAGAGAATACAATTCTTACAGTACTACACGCTGTTATTCTAGGTAAGTAATCTCACAGGCAGAACACAGCAAATAAGAATTAGTTCAGAAAGTGAAGCAAGGCTTGAGAAAAGCATATGATTACCCATCAGCTACTCTGGAAACCCAATCCATAAGGCAGCATTTTACTAAGCTAGTTTAGCCTCTCTCACCATCTTAAAACATCCTAAACATCTTAAAACTTCTCACCATCCTAAAACTCCCTCATCAAGATGTCTTCAAGCTGCTGCTGCTCCTCTCCACACACGCATCTCAATATGCCAAAGCAGAATCAACAGCATCCCCAAGAGAACTGCTTGTAAGCTGGAGAATCTCCATGATTAAAGTTAATGTATATATTATAAACCCTGTATTTTTTACATAAATAAACCCTATTCATGGAGATTCTCTAGCCTACAAGCAATGCACTCCCATGCTTGACTATTCTTCAAATCCCTCCCTTGCCTCCTAAATAATTTGATCTCCCTTGCAATTTAAGCTTATTTGTTATTATCTACAGGCTCTGGAAACTGATTAAATATGCAAAAACTCCATCAAGACAGGTACAGACATATGACACTTTCTCAATTCTCTTTAGTAGACAAGCTATTCCTCCTACTTTTTTTCAGAGAATAAAGGAAGACTAAACACCAAACACTTACCAAATGTTGAAAGAATAAGATAAATTTATACATACACACTTGATTCAAGCTTCAGGTTGCATCAGACACATATTTTAGACATCAGATGCATATTTTAGAACATAAGTGAGTTAGCAATAGCTAACTGTATTCAAACCAAAACCCTCAGTAGGGAAATGAGTGGTGTGCCATCACTGAGTCCTGGGCACCAGGCCAGCAACTTGCTGTACCACCAGCAGACAGGCTTTAGTTGTGGAACTCCTGGCCTGTATCAACAAATACCTTGGCCTCAAATGACAGCTGGGAAAGGACAGTAAACCTGACCATGCACTACAGATCCAGGAAACAACCTGATTAGAAACACCTCATAAATTATGTCATTCAGCTGAAGCTTGCCAGATTGCAGGCAATGACCAAAACCACTCAAATCATAACTAAACTGGTCCCTTCAGATGATACCAACCAAGGGCACTGGCTGGAGCCAGGGAAGCAGAGCAGCCTGCTTTCTGCAGGCCAAAGTAAAGAGCATTTCAAAAGTCTACGCAAGCTTCCCTGTGTTTATTAGGCCTACTTCAGGGTTCTAGCACCAAGAAGCCCTTATCACCCAAATCCTAGTCCACAGTAAGTCACACACTCACAGATGCTAACTGAATCTGGACAAATGCACTGGGATCAGGCATCTGCCCTCAGGTCTCCAAAGTCTGTTCATATAGTGGGTTTGTCACAGGATAAATTAGTTTGGACCTCTGGAGGTCAACCAGCACAACACCCTGTTCAAAGCCAATCCAATCAAAATCAAGTTCCCAGAGATTTGTCTTGACACCTCCAGGAAAACAGATTTCACTGCCTCTCTGGACAACCTGTTGCTATATCTGCCCATCCTTGTGGTAAAAATAATAAACCAGAATTTCCCACTCCTGCTGCCCTTTTTTCTTATTGCTGTGCACCTCCAAGAAAATCCTGCTAGTCTTTCTCTGTATCCTCCAGTGTGGTAGTTTAGGCACCTATAAGGTCTTCCTTCTGCCTTCTCTTCTTAAGGCTGCATGAACCCAGTTCTCAGCCTCTCCCCATACACCATGCACACCAGCCACCATTCTGGTGTCCCTCCACTGAACTCACTCTGGTACATCCTAATCACACACATCAAGGGATTCTCTAATGCATTCCAGGAGTCCCTTGGATTACCTGTGCCTGGACATATTCCCTATTGCCCTCCACCACATACTATAGTGGTTAAAGTTGCCCATGAGTGCCAAAGCCTGTGATAGCAAGGCTTTGTCCAGCTGCCTAAAAAAGACTCCCTCTGACTCTTCCTGATTAGGTGGTCTGCAGCAGACACCTGCTAAAAAAAGCTCCACATATTCAGCTATCTGAAACAAAAAGTACTAATCACCAAAGAATCAGACCAGGAACAGGTTGACAAGATACAGGAATGACAAAGGCAGTTGGCTGCAGCAATTCCTAAAGCACTGGAGTCATCTAAAGAACCTATGCTCAGTTAGGTCCATTCCATTTCCTGAGTGAGAAGGAGCTTAGCAGCAGGGTATGACTTAATACCCATTTATAAGATTGTTTAGAAAGTTATGTAAACTTTTGCAAAGCCCCATAAAGTGAGTGTTTCTCCAGCTACAGAAGAGAGTTCTCCACAGCTTCAGGTGAAGTCTGCATGACAATTAGTCTTAATTCCATGGCTTTTAACCTTGTGCAAATTTAACAGCAACATCACGCACAAAGTCATAAGAATGCTTTAACAGATTAAGTTCCTAGTTGTCTAGGGCTTGCACAAGAGCCAGCATGAGTCTGCAGAAACAGCAGCAGTCGCTTTTAGATGTGTTGTCTGGACATTCCCAACTGTTCAATTTTGAGGTTGCTTTTACTTACACATTCAATTAGGATTTCTTGTAAGAACGTGCTATTAGAGTACATATTGGGATACACATGCACACAGTTTGATTTGATAAAAAGATCTAGAAGGGAAAATGGCTAGACTATTGCATTTAGTATTATAGTTCATACTATCTGCTGAGAGGCTTAGAATATCATGAAAAAAAAAAACCAAACAAAAAAACAACCCACCATATTTTTTAACTGAGCCAAGAAGAGACTAGAAACTTATTTGACAGCAGAACACTTAAGACAATGATGTATAGTAAGTATACTCCTAACATTATGCATACAAACACTTTAGTACAACCAAACAGTCATAAATCATGAGGAACAAACCTTCAGCCACCACATGAACTCTGGACACTTAAATTTAAAACTGGATGACACTGCAGGCTATACATCTGCCATTATCTAGGGTGAACAAATGCTTAGCAATATGCTGTGATGTTTACAGACTCTACATCTAAAAAAAAAAAAAAAAATCAGATCTACCAGGAGCCCCTTTGGATGTATAAATGTATATTCAAAGCAAAAAATCATTATATTTTTAAAATCACCTATTCACCCCAACTGCTTCAGGTCTGATTGAGTATTTAGAGGTACAACATCCCTTTTATATTTAATGGTTTGATGTAATGTGACTCATCAGATTCAGAGAGTACACTGCTGAAGTTTAAGCCATCTGTAGCGTAACTCCTACTGGAATTAAAGCTTTGTTACGGATAAGGACATCAAATATTATAAATGTTTGCATAAGCAGAATTAGCTTCTGCTCGACAGTATCTTTGCACCCAATCCCCCAATAATGCACATAACTGCAAATGACTTGCACGTTTCAGAATCTACTAGTTAAAGCCTGATCTCCAGCCTTAGGCTATCCATAGAGTAACTAATACAAAGACCTACAATATTAAAGCGAATGATGGTCTTCTACCTTAAAATCCTGAAGCTGCCTCTACTAAAGCTTTAGCATGAATTTATGCATTATGTCCACCTTTAAGTAGCTGGCTTGCCAGCACTGGAACCAATTGAGAACAGACTTATAAATCATTATCTAGACTACTTACACCTTCCTGGAGTACTAATAGGCGATGTCCAAACTGAGAGCAGGCACTACAAAATGTGTCTTACGAGATGGCTTCAGTGTGCAAGCACCTACCTGTATCAACTCACAGCACTTTGAGCAGATTATACACTGAGGTGTCTCACATCATGTACTTCTCATACAACAGAGGACCTCTCACAAGCATATAAAGGCAAAACACACATTGTATCAGAAGTCCAACCTTGTCTAAGTTGGCATGAGAGACCTTCAGACATACAGAGAGCAACTGACATCAGGGCCTACCATACCTAGAGTGGTTAGCAGTTGCATAAAGTGCAGACTATCAGTCCAGCTTAGAATTAAAGACACAAAGGTACAAGATGAAGCTAGCAATCATCTTTGAAGTTCATGAACGATAACCTACCAACCAATTATACTGACAAATTCACCTTTCAGAAACATAAGGGAAACTAAGCCAAGTCTTCCTTAAAACAGAAATGCATTAGGTCCCTTTAAACTTGAGGAAGACTTGCTGGGATCTTGTTGTCTACAAATCGCAAAATGGACGTGGGAGGAGTCACAACTGTTTAGTATAATCACTATAGCAAGTAAAATACATGGTATAGCATGAATTTTGGAGAATGGTACAAACAGAATTCATCTGAAGCTGCTCATCTGCAGGATACAGGCTACAATGATACTCAACCTTTGAAATAGGGTGTGGCAGTGACATAACATTCGGCACTAGCAGATACCTCATCTCACTCAGTATAAGCAGAGGGTCTCACTTCTATGCTCTTGCGCTCAGAAAAGCTCGCTCTCATTACCCCACTCTTCCTGGCCAAATGCAAGACTGCTACCAGCTCATTCATTCAAGCTCCAAACGTTTAAGCGTGTAACCTGCCTCAACTAAGTGAGCCAAGAAAAAAAGATGAATCAGCAGCAAGAAACAAGTAGCACAGCCTGCAATACTGCTTAACTTAAGCACTGTACAGTCAGCCAAAGAAATTTTATGTATACACTCCTACTCAGTGAACAGGACAGAAAAATAAGGCTTGTGTAGGAGGTAGGAAAATGAAGAGCATGGGAAGAAGATAATCCAGGAAGTTAACTTGTACTTCAGTATAGTACCTCCATTATACATCACTGTAGTTTTTAAGTCATATAAAGTATCAAGAAATGATGTGAACAGGAATTTTGTTCCACTGCAAAAGTCAACTTACACACAAGGAATATAAAATATTTCAAACACCATTTCTTAGTTTTGCCTTGAAATAACAAATTTTTTAGAAGTTCTTTATTACCAGCAAGTAGGTCTGCAGAAGCTGAGGAACTAGAAGGAGCCTGGGTTGCGGGCTGGGGTTCAGAAGCACTACTTCCAAAAGCATCTAAAGGGAATTCCAGAAAGCATCAAGAAAAAGGTAGAGTTCAATATTAAATGCATCAATTCATCACTTATAGTAAACAAAAGATGACAAAAGGATAACCACTTCATTCATTAGAAGAAGAAAATGAAAGTGCTTGGCCATTTTTATTGCAAAGCAGTACCATGGACGCAAAGTTCACAGGGAAAAAGGAAGTACAACACACCAACGCTTCAAGGAAATCTCTTTTCTTTTAGTTGGGTCTCTTCTCAGAAAACACACTACAAACCACAGCATTCGAGATAACAGGGTTAAGCCCTTCGGAGATGAATGCATCAGATGGGAGTTTGGAGTAATTCTAGCCACAACCTACTGGCTCACATTAAATCTTTTCAGAGGAACATCTCACTAATGTTTGAAAATCCACTACTTCTAAGCAGCATTCCTGTTCTACCACACTCCTAGAATAGGTTGGGCCCTTCATAATTTCCACCTTGTCAAACCCAACAAAGATCCTGTAATTTAGACAACCCGCTTTGAGACAAGTCACCCTCAAAACTTCAGCCGCTTTGAGAAACACAACTGAGAGAAAACAACGTGACCATGGAGAGTTGCAAAGAAAACAGAACACAACAGACTTTTATTGGACCTCTGAGGAAGAGCCATACATGCATTGACTGAAGACAGAATGGCAAGTGTAATGACAACAGAATGACCACAATGACAGCTTATTTGCAGTTCATTATCATGCAATACAAAGAACTGGACATGTTATCTTAGCTGTAATGCTACAAAGAAAAGCTGTGAGAAGGGGAAACCTGCAGCTTTAGCAAAGTGCAAAGGTAACTGAAATGAAGTGATTCAACTCTGAAGTGGTGAGGAAAGAAAAATACCCACCACCAAATAGGTCAATCACACCTGAAGAATCCACCTTTGCTGGAGAGGCAGTGGGTAGAGGAGAGGGGGCTGCAAATGCATCCACTGCAGTAAGCATAGGATAAATAATATTTAGTATCAGCAAGGCAACAATGATAGCTAAATATTTCAAAGCCACATGGGCTTCACCAGTTAGAACCACAGGGTTGGTAAATTCAGGTAACAGTCTTCAGAACTGCAAACAAAGTGTTACATTTCTCGCACAGCAACTGAAAACAGTACTTAAATAAATCATTACTTGTTAAGAATTTTCTTATGCTTAGAGGAGGATTTACTCTCTCAACAACCACATTACTTACTCAACTCCTGTGTCAGACACTGCACGGTTTGCATCTTCAGCAACTCCACATCTTGTGACCAAAGCCTCAACCCACAACTTAGTATTTCAGCTTTAAAATGTACATTTGCAACAAGTATTCTTTTTTTTTACCCTTGGAAAAAACAATTAAAAACCCCAACCAAACCAACCAAACAAAAAAACCCAAACAAAATCCCCAACAAACTGAGGAAGTCTGTAGGATGGCCTGTGGAAACAAGCACTCACCAGATAAGAGATCAGCAGTGAGAGAACTCTCAGGCACAGGAGAAGCTCCTTGTGGTGGAGATGAAAAAGCATCTTCCAAAATGAAAGAAAAACCAAGAAGTATCACTTAAATCAGTTTACACCATTACACAGCATCAAAGCAGTAGAGTATTGGAAGTATTCTTTCTTTACCTGTACCAAAGAGATCTATGCTAGGAGTAGCATCTGGTTTAGGTGCTGCAGGTACATCAGGAACAGACTCAAATAAATCTAAGGCCAAGAACATAACACGTCTTTAACTAATTTTTGAAAGGCAGAACTGAAAGTAGAACTTTCAAGTTTTGCACATTGTACTTGGAGTTAATAGGCTCTCTGGTTTGAAAGCCTAGCACACAGCATGCACGCAACAAAAATATGTTCTGTACTCCTGACAGATCAATCCACCAGAATCAAAGAGTTAAAAACAAAATTACCACCAAAGATATCTAGAGCAGGAGGAGCGGAGGTGGTGGCGGTAGCAGAAGTGGTGGCAGTAGTGGTAGTGGCAGTAGCTGTAGTAGCAGTAGCAGCAACAGCAGCAGCTGGAGAAGGAGTTGTTGCAGGAACTGGAGTGGCTGCACTAGTTGTAGGGGTAACTACAGGAACAGCAGTCTCTGTTGGCTTCATAGCAAAGAGGTCCAGCTCAGGAGCAGCCTCTGCACTACCTTCGGATGGGGCAAAGGGGTCTTGTAAAAAGGAGAGGGGAAATATATGTGTATGCATACTTAGGATCAGTGAGGGAGGAAGTCAAGAACAAAGCAACTTACAGGCAACGCACATACTGCAAATACACGCACACACAGAGGAGGTTGCTCTAACATCTAGCTTACTTATCCAGACACATTACTTGTTTTTCCAAACTAAAAACCATCTGAAAGGCCGAGCAGTCTAGTTACTAAAGGCAAGAACTTTCAAAGGCTGTTTGACAAGGCCAAAAAAAAAAAGACATAAATACAACAAAAGAATTTCGAGTTTAGCAGGTTACTGCTTACAAAACTCAGCACTGACAATTGTTCATTATTTCTACCAAATAAGTACAAAGTTACTGGGACTCAGAAACAGGCAGTTTTGTTAAGCATGCTTTTCAGTCTAAGATTTCTTTTGACCAATTGCCAACAGTACAAAAATTTCAGAAAAACACACTGCCATGTAGTTTAAACAAAAAAACAGCAAAACAAGAGACTAATGACATAAAACCCACCATTTCCTGAACATGCATCAAGAGCTGCTGCTACAGGGGTTGGGGTAGCTGGTGCTGCTGCCCCTTCAGCTGCTGCAGGGGCTTCCCCAGGAGAAGCTGCAAAGGCATCTTGGGTGCAGTTTAAGGACAGAAATTAAAAGGAAAAAAGGATAAAGAGAAGAAAAATATAGTAAAAGAACCAAGTTAAATTGCACAGGTAGATCCCCTTATACAACATGAATGTTATTCTGACAGCCAGACAAGTCATGCAGCGCAGAGCGCTTTGCCTCTCCCCCAACCCCACACAAGCAGGTTCTAGACAGGGTTTGAAGATGGAGCTTCTCAGGTTGCTCACAGGAAGTACGATGAGCGTAAGAGAGGGTGTTATTCTCATTGTATAAGGGTTCAGAGCAGCATGCTCCTGTACTGCCCAAAATTAACTGAAGAAAGAGCAGAGGTATGGTAGTAAATTGGTGTTAATAAATATATTAAAAACTTGCATGCTCAAAGCCTGTAATACATGTGATTAATCTGCAACTGTGAACTTACTTGCATAGTGCTTTGCAAACTTAAGCACTGTTATCAATAACAATCCAATTATTTTGGCAGAGATCTGCATCTAGCATTTTTAGGTTTTGAGCCAAGTCAATCATGCAACATCTGAGAAATTGAACTTACTTGTTTCTTAACAGTATTCCAATCGGATCTTTCTGAAGCCATAACCTGACGCATAGGTTATATTTACTCAGCTTGCTTCTGACAGATCAAGAATGTTCATCTTAACTACTTGGCCAGCCATAGTTTGTCTCTCCTTCTTTTAGGATCATCTCTAGGCCAAACAGTCATGTCAGGGAAAACAACGGTTTTGGGGGTTTGGAATGACTTGCTCATGAGTTTTCTTTAAATGTTTTTTTTATTGTTTGTTTGCCACTTGCTAAGTGGTATATTTAAATTTCAAGCTCTGAACTTTTACAGCATTATTCCTAGGCTTAAACCACCATCTGTAGCTCTTAATTCCATGAAGTAGTCCTAATGGACAGAGCTATTTGGACTATCCTCATAGGCAAGCATTTTTCTTCACAAAAAACCTGTGCAATTAGGGTTAAATACTTCAAGATGCTCATAAAGGTCATTTTTCTACTGCTACAAAGTTAGCAAGTTAAAAAAAATAAATCTGTTGGGGAATACTGCAATTGCACTGTCAAACTAATACATGAAAAAGCTTAACATGCTTTAACTTGAGTGTCAATTTTAAAATGAAAACAACCATTTTAAAAACAAGTTTGTGCCAGTTAATCAAAAAGCTCAAGAGAACATGCACTGAAATTTCAGCAGAAGAGATGAAAGCCAACTAGTCTTCTACAATAGAATTAAAATGAGTTAGTAGCAAAAAAAGGCCTGCTAATAAGCCATTTCAAATATAATTCTATTTTTCATGTAACAGGCTTCAATAACAAAACTGGATGGCAGTTGTCCAAGTTAAAAACAAATCATCATTAGTCAAACATCACAATGTTGTATGTAATACCAGACACTGGCACATACCACATAGAAGAAATTCAACACAGAACTGGACCGAAGAGTTTTGAATTGTGCTACTTAAGAACATGCTATAGGTATAGTCATGGTGTTGGGTTTTGCTATACAGGGCCAGCTTTCAGATGGAAGGCCACCCTGGGCTCTTTCAAAAGAGCACATTTCTAGCCACACAAGCTCGTAGGCCAACAGCACAGAAGTCGGCAAACAATAATCATAATAATCTGTCAGTATGAAAGGATAGAGCTCAGATTTCATATAAAGTGGGATTCCAGAAAGCATAGACTAAGTCACTAGTTGTATGTTGGGACCACTTCAGCCTCAGAGTAACACCTAATCCTGTCCAGATGTAGACTGTTGAAGTTCCACATGCAACAGCCATAGAAATTTGTGTGGGCACAAATTCCTTGCAGCCCATAAATGGAAGGGAACAAATAGCTTGGCACCAGCTTTTTTATTTATTGTCACTTCTGAATAAGGTTGTTGCCAAGCATTATCATTTTCTTTAGAATCATACTTGGGTTAAACAGGAGGTGGGATAAACACCTAAGTTCATAATGGAATCTAAAGGAAAAACACCACATTAGGAACATTAAATATTAGCTTTCTTTAACTTCTCAGAGTAACTACATGAGCATAGAGACAAACCAACCTGAACAGGTGACCCTACAATTCACAGCTCAAACTAAGGGTTTGTTGTGGTGGGGTTTTTTTTAAGCTAATGCTTATCAAGTTCTTTGAAGCCTTTCAAAAGGCTCTGCCGTACCTGCACAGGTGCCCTCTGCTAACACCTAGCATGAGATGCAAAACTGGATACAATTAAGCAGTGCATATTTTATTAGTAAGAAAAAAAAATTTTTTTTTTGTTCCTCCATATTTGCATTGTAATCCTACATTTTTTCCATATCCAGCACTAAAAGATCTTCTCCCTTTAAAGCAGTTACTGTATTTACTCAATTTATGCCACTTCCTCACATTTGTGCACCTTCTAGCTTTTGACTTGTAGAATCAAGTAGCACATGAACCCCATTTGGGTTTACAGACAGCCCGAGAACTTAAAAGACGTTGCTGAAACCTTTGCAAGGTCACACTGCCTCGAACATCTATTAGGAGTGATAGGTTTATATTATGTACTGCATAACATTTACATAAAAATAATTGTTATTGAAATGATGTGCAAGTGAGAGCATTTTAAAGTTCTGAAACGCTGAAGTAGTGCTTCAATACATCTTGTCTGCAGCAAAGTAAGTGTACTTGAAGAGTGATCTGTTCAATTTCATAAATTCAGGTTTTATTTGATGCCATGGCATCAATACATGACAAATGTTAGCCATATGATGATACTGACAACTTATAATCATTTGATGTGTTATTCAACATGTGAAACAACCCTATGGAAAGTCACAAATATAGGATAGATCACAGAACTAAAGTGTACAGTTGAAAAAATATTTTTCATTTCCACAGTTTTTTCCTCTTCAGTCACCCTTAATTACTTTTTGACATGGAGAACCTGCACTGAGTTAACAAGAAATATTCCACTAGGCTCAGCATTAGGAAAAAATCATAAGAATGATGGGATTTTTGTTGTTGTTTTCTTTAAATAAGCACTAGTTCGCTATATCAGCATGTTCTAGCATAAGGGGCATTCATTAGCCCTTAAGTGACAAAAAGTCTTGATCATTTTGCCTTTCCTTTCTTCAAAGGGAAAACCATAGTTCTGCCCGCTTACAATTCATGTCATCAGACTGCCTAATACGTGACATCTGCAGTGTCTGCCATGACTTGTTACTTACACCGCTTACACTGTAACCACACAACAGAATAGAACTCAAGTGCATATTACTAGTGTCCAAAAATACTGTGTCAAAATTCTACTATTGAGTTACATGACGTTTCAAGGGATTTTGCCTTTTTCTACCTTTGCATTCCTCCCTCTCAGGAATGACTGCAGCTGCATTTTGAAAAACAGCCTTCTCTTTATCTTAAACAAGATAAGGAATTCTTCAAGTTGGTCCAAATAACTGAAAGCTTACTGATTAATCAGATTGAATTCTTCAGAAATGCTATGCTGGATCAATTCCACATTTCTCATCTTCTTTCCAAGACCACGTTAGAGATGAAGACATAATGCAGAGCTGCTTTTCCTCTCAAAGACAAAGCTAAAGTACCAGAGATATAGTGCAACAGAATAAGTCAAAAGTCATTCCTATAAAGTCTCTTCTGCTTCTTCCATCAACTTGGCTGCCTTTTCCCCAACAGCTTTCAGCTTCTTTTCCCTACCCAGCCACTCCTTGAAGACTGCTAACATTCTCTCGAGATCACTGCTCCTTTACCTTCCCCTACCACACCTCATTGCAAGGAACCACAATAAGCAACTAAGAACTGGCAAGCTGCAAAAAGTTAAGGTGACCTTGAATACTGTATCTCTAGCAGACCTCAAAGGTCAAATAGCTACTTGTTAAGTATAAGCATGTCTAGCAGCATAAAAGCTAGAGAGCAACAGTGCCTGCCCAAAATCTACCACTTCTTGCACTCTATGTATTCCTAAAATAACAAGGAACATTAGTATGGGACATCACTTGCAACACAGGCTTCAGGAGAAGAAAGAAAAGAACAAAAAAACCCCCATGAGCAGATAGATGGAAGTTCAATATGGTCTCCAGGATCTTAAAAGGGTCTGGCCTGTGGGTGTCTTGAAGGCACCGCAAAAGTACCTTCACTGCTGAGCATGTTTAGAGATTTTTATTCTTGAGAGCTAGAAGTAAATAATAAACCCTTGCTTTGTCCTTAAGAGTCCCAGGAAAAAGCCAGTATTCATCTAATATACAATCCGCTGGACATTTATAGTATTTGAGCAACAAATTGTATTTTCTTTAAAAGAAGAGATCAAGTCACAGAAGTCTAGATATTGCAAAAGTAAAATTTTTTCCCCACTGGAGGATGAAAGCAACTCCACTTTTTAATGTGTGCCACTAAGTAATCTAATGATCACTTAAATCTCTAGGGGCTTTTTGCCACTTACTAACATAGAAGTAAACACATTATTCAGTAGCAATCAATTTTCCAGGCATAGAATAGTAGAAAAGGTAGAAAAAAAGAATGGTACATCTTGCTGCTGTAGTACTGGAACAATTAGCAAGGGTAGGTGCTAATGTTGCAAGTTTGCAGCTATTTCTAGCCATTTAACTATTGTTTAATTTCTTTTAAAGTCATGTATCTATACTAAATTAACAGCACAATTTGAAAGTGCTGTATCCAAGACTGGCATATCCCCAGCATCTACACACTATGCATAGGTGTTAATGAGCACAGGACTTGGCTTCTGCCAGTAACCAACATCTTACACTTTCTCCTAGTAGTGTCCAGAAGCACTGCCTATGACTATTTTCAAACTGCTTCTGAACTGTCTGATCTTGTGGCACTTGGACTCTTATCTCCTCCTCCTACAAAGACAGCTAAGTAGCAGGTAGCAGTTGTACTCTTTTCTTACAGTTTCTCATCAGTTTCACTGGTGACATCTTGGAGTTGTCTGTTGAAGTCAGTCCTAAACAAAACTTTTAACTGGGAACTTTCAGTCTTTAGGAACCACCTTTGTAGTCAACCTGTTAATGTACAAGACCTCTCCAGCACTCCTGTCACTAGAAACAATAGATAAACACACCCCACAGAATATACCGGAATTCAGATTTGATGGCAGGTTGTTACTAATTCATGACTTTCACTGCAATGCTGGAAGCATGCATGAGGAAAAGAAAGCTAGAAAAATACAGTGGTCAGGTGATCTTAAACATGTTAAGAGTTTGTAAATGAGAGATTTCTCCATTAACCTGGGCTGGTATAGTGTTGAAAAGAAATGGTAATTTCTGACATGTTGTTGAGGAGCCTCCTGCTCAATGGTAGTGACAAAACTGACAACATATAGGGGAAAATTTTTTCTTACTGAAGAGGTTAGCAGCCAACATTAGAGACCAAAAGAGCATAATTAAAATATAAGAATGTTACCTATACATTAGTTGTAGCTGGCAATTAGTACAAGTTCACTGCCACTTTAATTTACTGTTAATACTATGTGAAATAAACCTAGACTCAAGAATGCTGAAATACAGTATTGAGCCAGCTGAAATTACTATATTTACAGGAAAGATCCAAAAGAAACACAACACAGCTCAAGAGTGACATATAATAACGCGGCAGGAAGTTGCCACGTCCATCCCCTTCACTTACGAAAGCACAACTGCTTTTCCCAGAAGCTGCAGTACAGGGCATAGTTATGGAATAATGTGGAAAGAATATCTGCTTATACCAGTGTGGACCTGAGAATTAATGTTCTTAGCTGTTCAAACATAAGGTAACTCAGTCTTAAGTGTATACAGTTTTCCATTTCCATATATATATGCAGAGGAGTCTATTAGCTAAAAGCACAGTAAAGTAGGAGGTAGTTGGTCAGTTTATATTTCCTGTCCCAGAAATACACAGGCACCTCTGGTTGGTTAAATTAGAGGCCTTGTTACAAAGTTGAACTCAGTATTTCTTCATCTATCATATGAGCTGGAGTAGAGCACTAGATCAACCAAACTAACCTCCAAAGAGATCCACTTCAGCAGTGGCAGCAGTAACAGTTGTAGTTGTAGCAGGAGGAGCTGAAGTAGTTGTAGTATCAGTAGTTGCAGCAGTAGTTGCACTAGGCTCTGGGGCAAATGGATCTGAAATCTGTGGCTCAGACGTAACACCGGAAAGTGCAGCCAGATTATCTATATGCAACCACATAATGAAGATCAAACAGGAAAAGGGGAAGAGGGAGAGAGATCACAATCAACTCAAGAAAGTTGAGGCTTTTAATAAGGAGTCTTAACATTCAAAAGTCTTAGAAATCAAAAAATATTACTCACCCTCTCCCAAGAGGTCTAATGATTGTCCATTAAAATGACAGCAGAATAAAGAAACAAACCAATTAGTAAAACTACCAGATTGAAGATTCATTAACCATATATTCATTCTTTAAGTGACATGTCTAGGTTAAACACAATTTCAGCAGTTGATTTTTCCAACATTCAAGGAGTTGTTACACGACAAAGCTCATTCTATTTAACAGCTCTATTCAAAACAGAACCATTACATAAGTTTCACAGACTTCAAAAATTCCTTAATATCTAATCAGCAAGATGTTCAAATACTGATAGTATTTGTCACTTCTGTTTTATATAGTTGATTTTCTTTTCTTAAGCTGTAACAGTGAGAACCAAGTAGTGGCCTGTATGGGCTGACAGAAAGGTCTCCCACCTTTCACTATCCCAGGGTAAAGCCAAGAACCACTTCTTTAGAAGCTCATTTAACCACAGCACTAGACCTCTCTTGCATTCAGCTTAGCACTGTGAAAACAAGACCAGAAGTAGGTAGACTACTTTGAAGTTTATCAACAGCTAACATCCCCCAAGAACACGGAAAATTTAAAATGCAAGTTCCTGGGCCTAACAGCACACAGATTCAAGACTTTTATCAGGTAAAAACATACATGGGAAGAGTGAGCCCAAATGAACCCAAGTGCTCACATAAGCAGGCATAATTGAAGCTTACTTAAAATCAATGAGCTATAAGCAGATCATACTCAGTTACCAATGAGAATCTCAAGATATTTCTGCTTAGTTGCAAGCATTTTCTAGATCAAGGTAGACAGAAAGCAGTCAAAATCAACATTACAGTCATTATAAAAATAGACAGAATTCAGTTTGCTGTTCTGCCGAAGCGTGCTGTTGTGATCAACCCATCAGCCCTAGATCCCTTCACTAAACTGGCGCTAAAGCCAGGGCACTCTGGCAGAGAGCAGCTTGAAAAGACAGTGTGAAGTTACTTCAGGATACAATACATGGCATCCCTACTGCCCCAAGTGTATATACTCAGAAGCAGATAAGGCTGTGGTTCTTGTACTTGAGACAACTGTTTAGCTAAAAAAAAAAAAAGGGAAAAAAGGAGAGCAGGTCCTTTTTGAAAGCTTTTCCTGCATTTGTGACAAAGCATACTGTGTAGAAACAACCACCTCTTGACACTTGCTATGAGGAGTATGAATGACTGACAGCACAAGCAGGCTGGCTTTGTTCCAACTTTGGTTCCTTAGTCAACTGTTTCTAGAAGCCAGTGAATCATCTTTAACGACAGACTTTCCTACAATTTGATGTCCTCTGAGATCAGTCAGATTGAGTTCAAAGACAGAGAAAGCTCTGCCTACATAAAAATCAACTATAAGCTATAAGAACCTGTGAAAACAAACCACTTTGGCCTATGATGTTTTTATACTGCAGTTAGAATAGTCTGAGCTCAACAACTACTTGTTTACTAGCCAGTAGCTCAGTGCTGCTCCTAGATTCATTGAACGTGTAACAGGGTCATGGGTTCATCTAATCCACACTGAACAGCAAACAGAGTCCAGATGCTTTACTATGAGTTAGTATGTAGGAAGCAAAATGCTTTGAGCAAGCACAGCTCAATCTTCACAAGTTTGTCTTTATTTTACAACACTTATTAAAGAGGCAGCAAGAAACCACATGTAGGAATTTTCATAATTGGTTCCTTGGGAGAGTTCTACTTGAGACTGACTGCACAAGCCAAGGTAAGTCAAAATACCATTCTGAAAGAGCGTAACATTATATTAAAAATGCAGCACGCTGGTGTCTCATTACTGCACACCAGGTGGACGTCTCACAGCTAGGCTTGAAATAAGTGTTGGCAAACTTTTACCTTCTGTTAGCTTATTTTTCAGTGCATTTTTGTTATCCATTTACATTACAGAACACAATACAGTGAAATTACAATTATTCAGCATGGCAATCTACACTTACTCTTAATATGGGAAGAATTAAAACCAATGCTTTATTGTATAGTAATATTAAAGTAACAATACTGAGAGCAAATTCATGTTCTAAGGCACAGTGCAAGGTAGTTTAGAGGGGAAATTAAAGTCACTTGCTTTTATACCTGAGTCAGATCTCACAAAGAGAGAATCTAACCTACTGTATTTTTTGCAATACTACAGTCTAGTTTGCCTGCCAAATGTCTATCTATTCACCTTGCAGTATGCTGTAGGCAACTTAGTACCCTACCTTGATCACATCCTATTAGCACAGAAGTGCAGATTTTCACAATCATTTGTTCATTTGCTCCATATATTGTATTCAGAAATATAACTAGGTATACAAAATATATAATGTATTGTATATACCACTACATATACAGTGTACTATACCAGATATACAGTATATGCCAGAATACATAGAATCTATAATGCCAGTGAGACAGATCACTTGGTGGTGACATATTCCTGAGGTTTATGTGACATTTAAAGTGCCAGTTCGATGCTGCATCTTGCAGTATTTGGTATTCACGTTTTCCTAACTGTTCTGATGGCAGCAGTTCTACCAGCTTCTTCCCCCTACTATTTCTTTTTTATGAACTCCCATGTTAACTTGCTGAGGGCCAGAAGAGTTTTGCAGATGAGGAAGAAGCTCAAGTAGCCGGGAGGCACTGTTACACATCCTCCCAAAAGTCCTTGGTGATAAGAAGGTCATCTTGTCCAGCCTTCTGCTCAGAACATCATTACAGTCAACACCAGACCAGGGCAGTCATGGTTTGTTTAGTCGAGTCTTGAAAAAATATGCAGGAATGGAGAGTTCACTGGCTCACATCAGGGATCTACTCCAGTACTGCCCTACTGTCCAAGGGAAATAATTTTTTCCTCATGTCCAATCAACCTCTGAAGCTGCAATCTGTTATTATCCTTCGCTATAATAATTTCTTGGAATCTATTATTTCCAAGAAAATTTTGGCTCTGTTTTGTATCTCCCCTTCAAGTAGTTGCAGGCCACTATTAAGTGCCCCTTTTAGTCTCCTCTTTGCCAGATCATAGAGGCCCAGCTCCCTCAATCTCTCTCTGCAGAGTTGTGCTCTAGATCCCTGGAGTCCTGGTAGCCCTTTGCCAAACCCCTCTCCCTTCAACAGGAGAGCTCAGAACTGGGTGCAGTATTCCTGATATGGCTTCATCTGTACTAATTAGAAGACTCTGTAGCACCTATGAGACCATACAGTTTATAATGACTACCAGCTTCATCCCACAGATTTAGTTTAAGTAAATAAACCAAACCTTAACATAGGTTCAAAGGTTTTCTCATTACCAGATGAAGCATTAATGGAAATTTCAGTATTTTCACAACAAAGCCATTCCAGTTCTCAACTTATGCATATCTTTCACGGTGTTTGACAATTAAAGAGTTAGAAAAAAACAAAACAGTAAGATTCCAGTGCAGAGTAAGGGGTCATCATACCCAGACTCCTACCAGCAGTAAAGCAGACAAATGTGCTATTCTGAAAGGTAAGACTTGATGAGGTTAGCAATAATCCTGGCCAAAGTAAAAAGTTAGCTGTCCTTTTCTGTTGTAGAATAGGAGGACTAGGTGCATTACTAGTCAATGTTAGTTTTCAGCAATTCAGGAGAATAAAAACATCTAAATTCCAAACTACAGATGCTTTCTCCAAAAAAACAAAGCAAAAAACCCAAATAAATCAGCTTCCAATTACAATGCAAATCAGTATTTTGCAATATTAATGGCTATTAACTCTGAATAAATGAGCAACTAATTAAAAAAATTAGCTGAGGAGCCTGAACTCTTCCAAACATCTCAAATGCTTGCATTCCAGTACTTGGAAATGACAAAGACAAATGGGACACAATCAAAAACTACAAAACAATTAGTCTCAGGCATCCTACAATACATGACTCTTTGGTCTTGCTTTCTGGGTAAGATTACATCTCAGTTAATAACATTGACGATTTTGCAAGAACAAACGTTCAATTAAAAATAGGAATATGCAAAACACTGTTACATGACAGCCATAGCTATCCTCTCATAATGCAGCAGCTGAGATACCGATGTCATCTTTAACGAACTAAAGCTAAGAACAGAAATGGGGAATGCAGAAGCCACTAGTGCCCAGTATTAGGATTCAGAGAGTGTCAGCATGACTCCGCACAGCATTCCTGCCGTGAGAGGGCTGACGAGTTCATTAAGCTGCCACACAAGTGAAGATTTCTTAAGATAACACCACAGTAGGCTTACAACTATGTAAGTTAAATCATATACTGTCCCAATTCCTTTTCTTCACAGGACAGGAGTGAACATAGCCTAAACTTATTGTGCTCTTCTTCAGATCACCAGCCGCAAGTGCTGCCTGGAGCAACAGGCTCAGCTAACTATAGAGCCCAGAGAGCTGCTCAGGTATTGTTACTTGAAAGTAGTTAGTCCTCTACTTCTATTTTAATATCATTATTCTAAATAGACAAAGAAGATTTTAATAAAATGTTAAGGGTTGTCAAAGATAACCATACCTGCAGGAGAACTAATTTGACACCACAGGCTTTAGATGCTTTTTTTTTTTTTAAACAGATACTTTTGATACTGTGGGCTTTGCTTTATGAACAGAGGAGTTGATTTCTGTCCTCACATTGCCAATTAGCACATCAGCAGTTTTAATTCTTCTGTTTTACAGTGCCTACTCTACCTGTTCACCTTCAGCCATCCCCTTCCTGCTCACTTTTAGTCACAATCCTGGCTCCCCCCAGCTTTGCAGTCAGGCCTTTATAAGCAGCTTATACTATTATGCATATCCCTGGAAAAAGGAGTAGCCTTGTGCTCCGAAGGGATGCCTGACTGTGAGGTCAGCAGAAGCCTGGGAGTGAGCTGGGAACATTCTGTGCTATCAGAGAAAGAGCCAGGTTTCAGTTCAGCCAGGCAAGAAGATGCAGACTGCAAGAAGAGATGCTGACAGTGAGGTTTCTCTACCTCCCCATGAAGTGGCTCCAGCAGGGGCTGCTGGAGCTGCCTGCCCAGTAGCGGCAAAATCTGGCTGCAGATCCAGAAGATCACTAGATGGTTTGGAAGAGCTGCCAAGGAAAGGAAGAGAGATATTAAATACTGGAACAATTTGTCCATTTTAATCAAGTTTTCAAAAAATAAATCACGACTGGAATGCAGGAATTACCCTTAATTTGGGTGACTGATGAAACCATCAGGAGAGATTTTTTTCAGGTCTTAGGATTAGAGCTGTGGCCATAAAAACCTCTACTGCAGTAAGTGCCAAGAATAAATTATGCCCCAGGCTGGGATCTTAGTTTACCTCCATTACTTGATAAGGACATTGTAACAGATCTAAAGACTTTTACGATCCCCCCAAAACAGCCAAATAAAACAAAACCCACAAAAAACCTCAAAACTAAAACCCCAGATCTCCGATGGTCACAAATAACTGCTGTGATTGAAACAGCCCCATTCTGCTTCAATATTTCACTGTGCCATGTCAGAAAGCAAGAAACCTGCATCGCCAGGCATTAAGTAGACACTAGGTAGCAGAGAATTAGTAAAACTTCTATGGCTTAAGACAGCCAGACATCTGCTTAGGAAACAAGGTCTTGTTCATTTAGAACATTTAAGCTATAGAAGCTCCTTCTTCAGTGAGGTACATCATCTGATGTTTAACTGAAGTTAGCCACATCTTCAGATTTTTGGTTCAAGCTTAGAGCTTTCACATGTCTAGAGTTCTTTCATTTCTGCTGACTGCAATGAGCAACAGCAATTTGTTCTGGGTTTGACTTGAAAGCAAGGTTCAGATTTTCTCATTAGTCAATATTTTTAAATTTTAACCTCCAAAAGTTCATTATTTTTGTGCTTCCTTAGTCAATTTGAACAACAAGAAAAAGGAATCTTAATTCAGCAATTTTAGAAACAGAATACTGAAGGTCAGCAAAGACTACTTTGGATTTGCACATTAGTCTATTCAACTAGAAGTTTATGTTGGGGATGATACAACTTCACTATTATACTGAAAGCAAATCAGAGTAGACACAAGGTTTTGGTTTGTTTGGGGGTTTTTTTGGTGTGTTTTTTTTTTTTTCTTAGAGCTTGCTTGTTATCTATACTGGTAGAATAATTTAGCCCATTCAATATTGACATACACTACCTGTAAAATAAGCAAAATCTTGCAGGCAAACCTTCTGTTACAAGTGCAACTTTGGCACCTACATCAAACTCACTAACTCAGGTGTGCTTTTTAAACTTACCTGACTGGAGCAGCTGTAGATGAAGTTGCAAAAAGATCAACTGGAGGAGATGTATCAATTGTTTTTGCTGGAGTAGAACTAGGAGATGTAACAGTTGTGGCTGGAGAAGACTGGAGAAATATTTTAAATATACATTCAGTATAACAGCATTTCTCCACAAACAACTCATGTACTGATCCACATACTTCAAAAATCCCGTTTTGACATCAGGCCATCTTACTGTGTGCTGTTCCCCCCCTTGGGAAGAATTTAAACAAGACTGGACTAAGTGTTCAGAGGGTGGTGAAAATCCAAAGTGACTACACCTAGTAATGCCTGGCTCAGGAGGAACCTTGCAGTTCCTCAGAACTTTCAGAGCACCTGTGGACACCAATGGGCAGTCTCAAGATTCACCCAACATCTTGGCAACTAACTCAGAGACTTGTGATCCGGAGTTGTTTAAAACCCCAGTTAGGGTAGCTAACAGTTTCTATGTGTCAAAGTATTTTCAGCAAGTTCCAAGAAAATAGTTTTCTTCCCAGCAAAACCCCACCCCTCAGTTTCAAGACTATCCTGAAGATGGAGGAACAAAGTATTTTTGTGGGTTTATTTCTACATCTGTCAGACCCTTCATTTCATCCACAGAAAACACCTGTTTGTCCACAAAAGCATCTTAGTGCTCTAACCATAGAAATGATGGAAGAAGAAAAATGGCTAGAAACTAAGTTAAAAAAGTGTGTATGTAAACCTTCAGACTAAAGAGACTTTAAGGAGTCATCAACAGTGCTAATAGTTAAGTCTGCGGGAAGATCAAAAAGCCAGTTCAGCCTATGATTTTGCTTCATTAGCTCCTCCAATTCTGGATAAAGATACCTTAAGGATGGCAAGGACACTCACCCAGGAGAGTATATTGCAACTTTTCTGTGCACTTGAAGAGTCAAGTTACCTTGAAGCATGTCAATTTAATTCTAAAAGATACTATGAGCTGTTACAGCATCTCACACACTAGAGAGATCTGTTTCCTAACGAAAACAAGGCCTACATTTAGTACTGTTTGCCATTCTAACCACTTCCAAGAAACAATAAATTTTTTTAAAAAGGCAAATTCAAAGTGATTTTCTTCTGAGTTCTGCTACTGCCATCCCATCATCACAACTCTAGCAGGAGATGGACATAAGCTTTCTAGACCCTCCTTGAAGCTTTACTAAGGTTTGATACTAGAGTGGTCCAAATTCTTTATGTAAGCTAGGGAAAAGGGGGTTACTTAAAGTTGTACTTTGAGTCATCATAATTCTCACCAACTGCTACAAAATTAAAGAAGAGAGTTTATTTTTTATTTTTAAGAGGGCTTTTTGAAAAGAAGTTTAAGAACTTTCCCTAGAATCAACCATTGAATTGCCTCCCTCAGATTCAGAAGTTTTCATTGAGTTTTTCCTGCACATTGTTAGACACTGAACTATGGCACTTGGCAATGCTTCAGGGATACTAGGAACTACTATTACTAACACCATAAAGCTCAATAGGTTAGCTGACACTCAAACCAAGATGGTTTCGTTGGCAACTCTTCCTTTTAAGGTCTCACTAATAAAGGTCAATTCTGAAACTAGGTTTATCAGATGAAAGTTTTCTTCATGACTTTTTACATGATTGTGGTTTGAAGAGTCAGAACTTCCTCCTAAAAAGCTGCAAATGTGGTGAAGGACTTGGAGGACAAACAGTACAGAGTAAGTTTCTCACTGACATGAGGATTAAGGGGAAAAATAAAAACAGAGAAGTTGAGATAGGCATGTCTCTTATGCTTTCACAAAGCGTGACCATCCAACCTTGGCAAAGCTGCTTAGCATCCTGCACTGGCACAAGCACTATAGCCCTTCAGATCAGCGAAGCACTTTTATGGGGCCATTATTTACAAGGCCATTAAAAGATGCAACTTTGTCAATTAGGTAGGCCCTAGGTGGCAAAGTCTAAAAAAGTAGATTAGGAGATAGAAATTTAACTCTTTATACCCTTATGATATCCTAAAGCATATTACCTGAACAAAAATTAACTAATACAGCAATTAGCATTTACCTTGCTCAGAGGAGAAGGAGCCCCAGATCTACAAAAAAAAAGAGGGGAGTGGGGTCAGGTAAGTACACTTTTAGAAACTGTTTCTGGTCATCAAAACTCCTGCAAAAAGACCAAAAAACTAAGCATAACAGCTTTCTGAAGATCTCTACAATTGCATGCCCTCCTCATTCTTCAACTTTCATTGTGCAATTTTAGACAAGGAATGCAAATTTTTACTGTAAATCTTAAATTAGTCTTTTAAGTAAACTGGTATCATGGGATTATACTGCCTTTTAAATAAGCTCTACTAAATGGAGGAAAGGCAGAGATGCATGCAAATATCTTGCTTTGGGGTCTATGGTAACCAGTAGAAAAGAGTTACTAGGGCAAGATGTCACCATGTCATAAAGTTATGCAACAGCTGACCACCACCAGTATGGAAGCAGTCATCTAATGTAAGTCTTCTGAGGATATGTCAGCAAAGTTTCAAGGTCTACTGCTCTTTTAAAGAAAGTCAGAATTAAAATAATGATATTCAGAAGTACGGAAACAGCTAGTTGGAAAGTCCAAGCTGAAAGTTCTACCACATGCAAGAAAAATCATACTAATACTAATCGACAGTTAAAATGTACATCTGTTTACTTTCATTATTATGAGGTATGAAAATACTGCTAGACATTTTTAGAGCTACTTTGATCTCAGAGATTAAAGAAGGAGTTGAAGTTAAAACTGCACCAGTATTGAACTAGCATCCATCCATAGGTTACTTAAGTTGGGTAAGTCCTAGGAGCTGTAGAACTGATTAGAATATCTGGAGCTATGATAGGAATTACCAAAAATAACTTAATGACTATATACAGAAGCATACAACAGTTTAGGTACACTTTAAAGAAGATACATACTTCTAAGTGTTCAAGCTGTCTTAAAAAAACCTAACAACATAACCAGGTCTGCATGCAAGCGATATGTAAACATATGTACTTACCCTTCACTAAATTGCAAGGAAAGCAAAAGAGAAAACACAAGTTTAGCTTAATCATTTCTAGACTTAGCCATGATAAGTATCTAGTAAGAAGATGCAAAGCCATTAGAAAACAAATAAATCTTGATTTACCAGATCCTTCTATGAGTTTTCCATAGTTAATTTTACTTCATTTAGGACACATATGTACTTACCCTTCACTAAATTGCAAGGAAAGCAAAAGAGAAAACACAAGTTTAGCTTAATCATTTCTAGACTTAGCCATGATAAGTATCTAGTAAGAAGATGCAAAGCCATTAGAAAACAAATAAATCTTGATTTACCAGATCNTTGGGTGAGGCAAACACCTTGAACAGCAGCTAGTCTCACATTGTTACCATTATGCCTTCATACATGGTACAACATATATACCTACTTGTTGCCAGGTTTTTTTCCTTCCAGTGAGTTTAGATGTTGCTCAAGGGTCTCCATGAGACTGCTGGGAGCCTTAAAAGCAAAGAGAAAGATACACTAAACACACTGCACTGACTTAACGATACTTTGAAATTCAGCACCAACTTTCCTGAAGTCCATCAT